>OMKZ01029949.1:33676-55078 GCA_900302535.1 Neoniphon sammara
CGGGCGTGCAGTCCAGGAAGGCAGCATCTCCCATGGCCAGCAAATATCCTGAGAACTGCAATATCTGGCCTACCTGCAATTTATGACTCATGTCTGTGTTTTATAACTCCCCTACTGGAAGAAAGAAAAGTGCGCACCTCTGAATAACTTTGCATTCCCAGACAGCCTGGGGTTTAGAGCTGGTGTCCATCTGATCACAGGCTTGCTACTCTAACCATTTTGTTACAGCTCCCTGTCAGTACTTTTACAAGCACACTAATAATTAAAGAGCTGCCTGCAGTTGGACTTGATTTAATTGGCCAAGTTTCTTATGAATGCAATCTTCTTTACAACAACAGGCCCTTGGGAGTTTTTCCAGAGGGAGGAAAGGCTACGCATTCGCTATAGATGTACTCATATCTGAGAATTACCCAGTACATCTGCAGTCTTGTGCGTCCATGGAGCAGCTCCAGCGGTGCAGCTGGGAGATTTAGTTCAAGGGTGCTTTTGTTGAAGGAGGGGAGAATACTTCTTATTCATCAGGGCTGGCTTGTATCAGCTGCTTTTAAGTTCTTACACAACCCCAAATGTAAGGCATGTAAAGTTCACACTAGCGACTTGGTAGCTGCTAGTTAGTTTGTAATTAACAAGCAACTAAAATAGGTTGCCCCCATGTATTCATAAGGCAATACTTAATTTGCAAGATGTGAGTCTCTCCATAAAGCAGTGTGCAATTGCATATTGTCGCTGTCCAGTCAAAACCTTGTATCTCCAATTTTGGCGATTTTCATGTTTTAACTTAATTTGAGTATTTTCCTGCTCCTCTGTGGGTTCAGAAAGTTCTACAACCATTGGGGTAATGACACCTTTACAGAGCTAAATGCATAACTTGAAAAATGTACACTTGTCAAGCTAAAAACAAGACTGTTTATCTTTCTGAAAAGTTGACATTTTGGAGATACATGGTTTTGACTGGACAGCAGCGATATTATCTTTTCTCAGGTTAATCCAATCAGCATCCTTCAAATTTGCAAACAGGAAGTAATACTGAACAGGTGTGCATTTCAGTTGAGTTGGGGTTCGTTTTGCCAGTTGCAACAGCAATTTCAAGAGTCATGTCAGTCACCATGTTGCTGTAATACTTTTCATATTTTGCATGTTGCAGCAGCTGGTATGTATGCATATTAATTGGTAATCCTCATTATAACCTCTGTCCTAAAATGGAGACGGACATAAACATCACCGTCAACATCACCAGCATCATACAAGTCCAAAAGGCTGTGATCAGTCAACCTGGTGGCAAACAGGAGGATGAGCGTCATCATTTTAAGTAAGCTCACTGATTGATGTCAAATCAGTCTGGTATTGCAAGTGCTATTCCATGTGTGAGTATTTAGTTATATGTGGGGTTACATTTTAACTTATTGTTTTTTAACTTTAATGTTTTGTGGTGCAACACAGCAAGTAATTTAGTGTAAGTTGTAACTTTGTAGCCACCAAGTTACGCTCCAACTCGCAACTGGCCTCTGGTCTCTATCAATATGTTAACATGCATATTAATAACTTGATCTTGATCCGATTAAGGCAATACTCTGACTCTTGAAATTGTTATGTAAATACCTTAATGTGATTATCTTAATCGGGGGGAAAGATCATGATCAGACTTAGCAGAAGCCTGCAAACAGGTGTAGACGTCTGCTCCATTTTTCCATTTGTTGGGGCATTTAAACTGCTTAGTCAGATTTCATTTGGCTTTTTCAGACTGCACATAGACCTTTAAACTGATTATTAAATAAATCCATGTAAAATCTGGGTTATCGGAGAAATCCTGTTACTTCAAACCATGTTACCTTCTGAATCAAAATATTGCCCTAAAGGAGTATTTCACCGCAAAATGGAAATTTGGTTTGCTCATGTCAGGTGATGCAGTTGTTTGTCTCCAGGTCACTTGGATTATGGACTTTGGAGTAAATTTATGGTAATTTTTTTGGAATCTTTTTGGAACTCTAAATATATGGTCTCCAAGTTGTTGTGAAGAAGGCTGTTACATAGTAGCACTGGCGACCTTGCTTTTTGCCATATTAACATACAAACCCCAGCAGCGCTTCAACTGGCAGCAGCATGAGTAGATAATGACTTAGGTTTCACTTTGCGGGTAAACTTTTTTAAACTCATTTTTCCCAGTAATCGATGTGTTGGAGTGCATGTAAAACATAATCTCTTAGTATCAATTAGCCTGATTAGGGCAATTATTGTAAGAAAATGTTTCCATTTGACTGCTGGTCGTTACGTTGCCAGCAGCGTAAGCGAGTTCAGTGCTTTACAGAACAAGCACCATCAATAATGCAAGGGCTTCCCGTTTCACTACAGGGGCTCTGGAGATGAAACTGAGAGGTTTGATGTGCGTACGTCTATGTGGGTGTGTATGTATGTGTGTGTGTGTGTGTGTGTGTGTGCCTGCATGCTTGAGTGGGTGTGTGGCTGCTGCATCATTGATGTCCACTTAACCAGTGCAACACATATGGCCTGGGGCAATCTGCAGCTCTTTTTGCACTGATTTCCCTCAGCTTACAGACGTACAGACACACACACAGACACACACACAATCACCCTTACCCCCTGGGGGCTGTTCAGTACAGGGAGAGCTGAGTAAGATAACAGAGTTAAGTAGCAGCACAATTCCCTTTCTGTCTCATCTGCTTGGAAACACACAGAGCTGACCCGAGGGTGACGTGACATGGCTGACTGGGCTCAGAACAGACTCATGCAAAAAAATCACACCACCATTTTTAAAAGTGATATGAGATATGTAAGACATTCTCCACAATATAGTGGAGTAAAAACCTATGATCTATAGGCCGACGCCCACCCAACTTGACATTCCTGCTATTAGACTGGGGAGCTAATGATCAAAAACATTCATCAGTGCTCCACCACCACCACTCTGTGACTCTCATCGGACTGGATGGTATGAAAACCCACAAGGAGATCGCTCATTTAAAGGGATGCAGTCATTAGGTTTAAGCCGGGCTTTCGTTAATGCCAGTGAAATGTAATTTGTTACCAATTCATTAATGAGTAATGCCTTAGATGAGGGTGATCTAATATTTAAAAGGACAAATCACACAGGAGGCTATAGATAGCTAAGGGGGGAATTTTAAATACTGATCAGATGGTTTTGGCAGACAGCAGAAGGTCTGTGAAATGAAAGTGTGCTGGTAACAAGGCATGGGACACGCACACTAGCTCACTAGGAAGACTCTGCATGGGAAAAGAAAATGAGATTAAAGTGGAGTGCAGCTACATGACATCATCTGTCCCACAGGCAACATGTATCTAGTCAGCTTCCTTCCAACTGGGGTGTTGGCTTTCTCTTTTCAACAGACCTTTTCTGCCCCAGAGGGTATCTGTGAATATGTTGTCATAGGTGTTTCACATATCAGCCAACCATTTCCTCAAAGAAACAAGTTTGCAGCAGACTTCATGGCCTCCTGTGACTCCTAGAGGTCCTGAGAGGAGAATTCCGCTAGCAGTAATGCGGACTGCAACTGTAGGTCATCCACTGACATTTGCCAGTGTCGCTGCATTTTCCAAGTACATTTACATACCAATAAGATTTTTCTGAATGTGCAGGGATTTGTTGCCCTTGTTACATTTTTATGGTACTGACAGTGGTAGAAAAGCTTTACAGTAGAAAGAGTAGACTGAGATGGGACTTTTGACTTCTGTGCCTCCAAAAACTAAGGACTTCTCAGGTGCGACTATCTGCTGCAAATATACACCTGCAGGATGGTGAACTTTGACACCAGATGGACATTTTCATTTTTGCGTCGGAGGATATTTTACTTGATACTAGAAGTATCGAGGCTGCAAAGATAAATTGTTTCACACAAAAAAGCCTGCATTCCAAAAGTTACAAACAAGCTAAATGAAATGTTTTTAGAAAAACATTTCAGCTTGCAGCCTCCTTGGGGGGTCCCAGCTCTCAGATTGAGAACCACTTAATCTGAGTATTAGCCCAGTGTCAGCCTACCATGTTTTTAAAGAGTAACTAAGCCTCAAACCCAGATCTGTGGGAAGCCTGACCTCTAGTGGTGAAAAGTAGGGTGCCTGGTCTTTGGTGGCAGGTGATGTCATCACCCATAGAATGCAACAGGTGGTGATATCACCTACCACCAAAGAACAGTTTAGCTTAGTTACTCCTTAAAAACATGGAAGGCTGATGTTGGTTAATCTCTTTAATATCTTTTGAATAAAACTGTTGCATGTACTGTCAACCGGGCATGTTATATACCTCGGGAATCAGGTTATCAAACACCTGTCTACTTTAGTTCTGCTAATGTATGTAAGAATAATGAGAAAAAGAAAACAATTCAGAAACAGTAGAGAATGCTTGTTGCCGAAATTTCTCTGCATGTTTTTTCTCAATTGGGAAAAAAAGTAGAATCAGTTTATGCTGATATTTGCTCATAAAGTCAGTGGCTCTCTGTGTGGGACCCCTACTGCAGAGTTGCTATGTTCCATGTTGCCTGCGTGACTGTAAATCTAGCCACCCATGCCCATGATGTAATGGCCTCTGTTTCACTGTCCACATCAATCACTAACCCAAACCCCTGCCCCACGCCCCCTACTGAGTCGAATACCAGCGCATGCTTTTAGCACACAGCCGATGCAAGCTCTGGCACAAACAGCGCTTCTAAGGAAACATGGTTGCCAGGAAATCTGATGCTGCATATTTGTGCTTAGTGCACCGATTTTATTTTGGTGTGTGAGTGTTGACGTGTCCCGCGGAGCACTGTCGGTGCACGCAGTTTTAGCCAAATGAGGTCAGTTCGGACACATGCCTGCAAAACACGCAAGACACGCATGTATGAACGCACACTGTGATAAGTGTCACATAGAATAATCTCAGTGACTGATAGCCAGAGGAACAGCCAGTGGAGTGGGCGCTGAAAGGAAACATATAACAGCTACTAATGCCCTTCCAAGGGGGATAAGGGAATGTGCTCTGCTCATATAGTGTCTAATGAAATTTGGCCTCTTTCATCCAGCTGTACTCATTGGTATAAATGAGCCAGTGCTGAAGAGCCGCCTCCTCAATTATGTGTTTTGAAACGTCTTCAATACCGGAGCGTAATCCCCTGCTGCATGAATACACAATGTGTGAAGCATGTCAGTTGCAATCAGCATTAAACACTTGTTGCACGGATTGTGTGTGAGAGACCCAAAAAGTAGACGAAAATCCTTAAAAGATAAAAAGCGAGCCATTACTCATTATTACAATTTGCCAGTGGACTGGAGAGCAGATGAGAGGGCAGAAGTGGAGAGTTGAAGAGAGTGAAGTGGTGGGAGGAGAAGGAAGTGGAAAGGAGATATATTATTTCCTGATAATGGAGCCGACGAGACAAGAAAAGGCATTGCATAAATCTTCAGTCCAGTGAAGCATTTGCCTTGTTATTATCAGCCATTCTTGCTATGCTGTTGATATGTTGATACACCCTCTATCTTAAGAAGGAGCTGTTTTGGAAAAAGCATTCATGCTGATTAGATGCACTGGAGCTAGAACTGTTTGGAAAATACTCATTTTGACTGAGAACTTCCTCCTCTTTTTATAATAATAGCTGCTTCCTTTTCTCTACCTGCCAATGTAATATTGAGTACATAATTTTGTGTTTTGTGTTGTGTTTGTTGTGATGTTCTTTAAGTCATCATGTAAGGGCAACTTCTTGAGGCAGTGCAGGAAAGTAAAATGACAAAATAGGACTACAACAATGTGGTAACGTGGAGTGTAGTGAGGAACAAAAGCTCAATAACTTGTGAAAAACAAAATAAAACTCTCTACCCAGAACATGACTGCTTTTCCATATTGGGTTACAAGTGCCATTACATATAATTTCCAATTAAATTGCTCATGTACATTCCCTCAAAATGTTGTGTCATAGCTGGATGGTTGTTAGTGAGGCCTTGTGATCGGACCTCTTTGGGCAGGGCGTCTTCAAATGTTTCAGCTCAGAATGAAAGGAATTACACTAATATACGTGTTAAGTAGGGCTGGGTATTGACATGGACCTCACGATACGATACGTATCACGATACAAGGGTCACGATACGATTATATCATGATACATTGTGATATGATACATATTGCAATACATTGCAATACTCAACATGATTTACTGAAAATCTAAAAATAGAGGTTAGAATATAACACACTGAACTAAAACCAGCAACCATCCCAGTAGCCCGACAGTGACATCTACAGGAGCAGAGGTCATAGGATCACAGGAAGTTGAGGGAAATTTAAGGACATTTTAAATCCATTTAATGCATCACGATATGAGGGGCTCCATGATACAGTATCATGGAAAAATACACTGTGGTACTCAGCTTTATCAATTTTTTGCACAGCCCTAATGTTGATGGTGATACACGGGTATATAGAGTACCCTCAAAACATTTCGAAAATCCATTTTAGACCCACAGTTGAAGAAACTATTATCACACAAGTCCTCAAAATTAAATCACCTCTAATACTCCAAGATTTTGTAGTAAAAAGCTGAGGTAACCACAGACAGAGGAGAATAAAAGATCATTTCAGTCCCCATGCCCTGTCACAGACAACACCAGCAGGGTAAAACATTATTATTTTGTCTTAGAAATGTTTATGGACTTGTGCCATAAATCCTAACAGGCCAAAACACTCTCAAATGCCAAATAGGCACTTTTCATGACAAGTTATTACAAAAGGCCTGAGCAAGTTAAGGGTTTGTTTCCTTTTAAAATATTTAAACTGTTAGGGTTGTGTCTCTAACTGCTGGTGCCAATATAGTTGCTATTAAAAGGCTGCTGCTCAAGTGTAAAAGTTGGGTTATTGCTCTTTTGAGCAATAACCCAACTTTTACATGACAGCATGACATCACTTATTTCAACCAGAATAACCCCGGCATTTTTATTCGGGCCACAACAGCGATAACTTTTCATGTGAACCTTTAATTGTGTTTTTTTAGTGCGCGTGCTCAATAAAGTTTCCCTTGATACTGATCCTGTCTAAGAGCTAGATCCCTAAAAATGTTACCTGCGCATTAATCCCTTCATCATAGCAGGATTATGAGAATACTGCAGCTCAGACATGGCTCGTATAAACAACATATTTTAATTAGCTTGTGTTGATTAAAGTCATCTTCAGATTATTATTAGTGTTATGCATTATAACATATGGAGCACAGCGATATTCCAGCTTTGTTTGTACATATAAACACTGCAGTCCAAACAAGACGTTGGACGTTTTATGAGTTGCATATTTTCATAGCTATCTCACAGCTGCAGGCATTTGTTTATGTACATCCAGCCCTCAAAACCTCGACTCTGAACTCAAGAAAGCAACGCGGGGCAAGAGGAATGCAATGAGAGCAAAGTGACAGCTTTTTATGACAGGATTAGGAGGGAAATTGTTGGTTGTAGCCTTCAGGGAAGAAGACACATTCACTTGCAGTAATCATTAACAAAGCCTTCTTTTGCTGTTATGGAAGCATCTTAAATTGATTTTTCAAAGGCAGCAATCAGCACAGTGGATGTTCAGTAAGATCACTGAGTACCTCCACAGTCCATTCCCTGTGAAACAAAACAAAACCAGTGCACTGAGAAACATTTTCATGTATGTGCTTGCTGGAGCGGTGGAATGGGTTTCAAAGTCACAGATCAATGTAGTTTTCTAAATCATGGCACCACAAGCCTCTTTTCTGCCCAGCAGCTATTCTGCTGACAGGCTCATTTAACCCACAGTAATGATGGATAGACACTTGAATGGGAGAGAGGGAAAAAAATAAAAAATAGGGCTGAGTTGGTGCAGTGAGTGAGATGCAGGACTAATGAAAAGATGAGGTGGACAGGCTTCCCATGAGTCCTGAAAATCCTTTACAGGTTGTGGATTTGAGAAAAATCAAATAAGGCCTTAAACGATTTTGAAAAATGAATGAATATCCTTGAAGGTATTTGTTTGTTTGTTTTAATAGATATATTTCACCTATACTCATCAATATGCCTCAGTTCTTGTCATCCTAGGATCAATCCTTCACATCCTGAGGAAGGCCCTGTGATAGAGATGTATGGGTGGATCGATGGATTTTAATTATAATGAATATATTGGAGTGATTTGTTATAATTCCATGCCAGAGGCAGTGTTAGAGCCGTCGCAGGAATGCTCTCCTAGTAGACAGGGCTAAAGAATCTTATCTTAGAGATAAGTCTTCTGATTGACCTTTATGTGGAACGAGACTTCTGTTAGATAAACTTTCAGGTGTACGTGCATTATCAGATACAAGATATTTCCACAACATGACATCATGGCATGGAAAAACTTAAATGTTGAATCACCTTTGGAAACTGATATCAGAGGATATTCAAGTCTGGAACTTACCAAACGATGCAGGTAGACCAACACAGACCTTAACTTTCAGATTTGTGCTATATTTTCACCGGCTCACAACGTTGCCGCAGGTCATCATAGCAGCTAATCTATTCAACGTCAAAATGGCTGCAGTGGATATTTGTCTTGGTGTGCCAAAGGAAAATGCAGAGAAATGCGAGCCGGTGCAGCCACTAAATCACCCGGTGAAATTTGCCTTTTTCAGCAGCATGTTTCAAAATGCCTCACGATGCTCTAATTGACTCAAAAGCGTTGTAACAACACCGGCATTTTGACTTTTTCCTAGCAGTATCATGACAAAAAAATGAATAAAAATTAAAATTTGCAGACATAATAATGCACAATAATGATTTCCTGTTAATAATCAAAGACAGAATCTGGACATTTTTTGATGCTTTGATGCTACTTGAACTTTTCTGGAACTTTCTTATACCCGTTACAGCTGATATAAATCTGTGTGCTTTGGATTCATGCATACATCGCTGTTAATAATAGAATAAAAATGTGTATTACTGATCCTCTGAGTTATATGCTCAGTGCTAGTGCTGGGCTCAGGGATGATGTGGCGATGGAGAGTCCCCTGGGCCGGCTGCTGATGGTGTTTACACACCGCGGGGTCCTAATGAACGCCAACGGATCTTGAGCCTGTCGTGCTAATGGCCTGTGACGCGCTTGCCTAAAAAGGGGTTTGGTCAAGGCTGTGCTGGAGGGAGGATGCTGAAGTGTGTGTGTGTGTGTGTGTGTGTGTGTGTGTGTGTGTGTGTGTGTGAGTGTGTGTGGGAGTGCGCTGGGGAACTGCTGAATCACTTCCTGGTAAAACAAACTCCCGTTGGACTGGCACATAAAACGGGGACTGTTACAGACTAAAGCTGCCGTTTCTGCGGCAAATGTTCGCTCTCAGATCTTCTCCTGTGTTTTCATCCTCTTGACCTTTTGACATTGACGGTGTCCTTGAAAAACTATTTGCAAGGCTGATAAGCGGACAATGAGCGCAGTCTAGGCCACGCAGTCTCTTTTTTCCCCACACACACACACAGACACATAAAGGCAGGCAGCACCGATTAAAAGCACCTTGAAACCTTACGAAGGCTAGATGCACTTTCTTAATTTTTCATCATTATACTGTGTGGTGGAATGAAAAAGCTCTTGGCTCTGCCTTTATTCAGTGTTTAGGACGAGCCAACCTTGAAAATGCCAAACAGCCTCTTAAAGGTAAAAAGTTATTGTTGATGCAGAGGAGATTAATGCATAGATAAAGAGAAAATGTGATGGAAAACAGAGAGAGAGAGAGAGAGAAAATGGTAGGAAACTGGTGGAGAATGTCAGTGTCTTTAATTTACTTCCATAGAAATATGTCGCCCAACTCATTTTTAGATTCAGGTACTGTGTTCATTTCATCTTTGCTGACTGGCTTATTCTGTATAACGGTTTTAATTCATCATGAAGTGCAAGGCAACACACACACACACACACACACACACACACGCACACGTAGCTTCTCATTTATGTTGCCGTTCCAAAGCAGGCCATTACTGCGTCCTCCTCATCATCCAGGATTCTAGCTCTGTCAGGGTGCCAAGTGTGTGTGTGTGTGTGTGTGAGAGAGAGGGAGAGAGAGAGAGAGAGAGAGAGACAGATTCTCAGATATTTGTACTTTTATTTTATTATTTTATTGTACTTATTTTGTATATTTTTACTAATATTTTCTGCCTGCTTTGGCAGTGTAAATATATGTATTTCCCATGCCAATAAAGCTCTTTGAATTGAAAATTGAATTGAACTGAGAGAGAGAGAGAGAGCACTGAAAGAAGTGATTATCCTTTCCCATACGACAAAAAATAAATTTAACACATGCTTAAGAATTAGAGCCTGTCTCATACTAGATTTTTGGGGCTGATAACGATGTTGACATTTAGTAAAAAAAAAAAACTTCCAATAACAGCAACAATAATTTTTACATGCAGCACACATTTTTAGCGAGAAATCATCAAACAGATGTAATAAAGGCATGCACTGGAGGCTTGATATTTTACCGCTGAACAATGAACTTCTTTTGTTGCATTCTGTCTAATACAATGACACTAAAAGGCTTTCTATTCTATTCTATTCTATTCTATTCTATTAACTTCTTAACAGTCTGCAGCACCATCTGCGAGATGCCACAACTACAAGTTTTGTAAGCAAAGTATATATATCTCGTAAGTGAGCATTGTCATATAGTTCAAGACCAAATTTTTCCACGAGTAACAGAAATGAGGTTTCACATTATCTATTTTTTATCCATTTTTTATCACTTTTTTTTACCTTCGCAGATCTCTCTCTCTCTCTTTCGTTTCTGTGTTAGTTTTCTTTTTTTCTTTTATTGTCTTTAGTCAAAGCACTTGGTTGCTAACAGGTTGCTAAGGACAAGCTAAACACAGACTGCTGGCGGGACTTTGACTCTTCTCTCTTGCACCAGCAGCAGACTCAAGCGGGATCTTAATACCTCTGTGATCATCCTTTAAATAATTGTTGAGATATCAGCCAGCAAAACTGACACTATGACAGCGCAGTTGTGAGTTTGTTAGACAGTGGTGAAACACTCAGTTGGAAAAAAAAGATTACAGCGTCGGAGTGTTGTGGCTAATGCAGAGACTCAGACAGCACAGGTTATCTGGGCCGAAGCTTGCCTTTAGCTAAACAACTGATTCAACATGAAAACAGTTACAGAAATTAAATAACCCACTAACAAAAGACAGACAATATATATACAGCATATAAGTAAACATGTCTTCATTTTAAATAGCCTATGTTGAGCACAGACTGTGTAAGGAGTGAAAACCAGTTTTGTGAAAACCATTAATTTTATAATAATTTTATAAAATTAGCTGTATATCATATGTTTGAAAAAAAAATCTCTTATGATGTCACTGAATTTTCCTGCAGTATTCCTATGGGATATTTTATATAGTTTAGAGCTATATTTATTAAATATTTATTACTACGGCCATGCGGTAGTGCAAGCAGGGGCATTGTTTTTGGTCCTGTCCGTCTGTGTGTGTTTCTGTATGTGTGTGTGTGTGTGTGTGTGTGTTTGTGTATAACTCAAAACAGTTATGATCTGATTTGTACCAAACTAGGTGACAGTGTTAAGGTGTCAGGAAAGGAAGAGCTGATTTGATTTTGAGATGAATGGGTCAAAGGTCAAGGTCAGAGGTTAAGATCAAAGTATGAAACTTTGACCTTAACCTCTGACCTCGACCTTTGACCCATTCTTCCCGCTCAATGCTAGTACAATGGGAGTATTTATAATGGCCGTATCAGTGACTTGGTAAGAGATATGCAGAGATATGGTTTCCATTACTCACTAATATAAAGTCATATATGACCTTTCTGTTGGTCACATGACCTTTGACCTTCAGTCACTCTGAAAGGTTGAACTGATGGAAACATTTTGCACGCGTTATTAGTCTTACAGCATTTCACTGTCACACACGCAGCGTGTGGGCATTGCGCTCTCTGAGGGCCCCTTCTAGTTCTTTTTTGTGTCCCTCCTGGAAGGCATTCACTTGAATTCAATAAAATAGCAAAGGTAAAAGCAACCCATTGAGAATCTATTTGTTTGTTTGTTTGGTGACACGGTGACGCAAGAAGTATAAATCAGCCTGTAATCACAAAATAACTCCGGGAACGCACTGAACATCACAGAAATTTAGCAGCCGAGGGGAGAATTTTCCTTTAGCGGTGATTTTCTTGGCTCAGCGTCGCTCCCGTCCTGCTGTTTTCTCAGCACAGTGGGAGTCACAGTTAACCAGAACTCCACCCTCCTTGACCTCACACACACACACACACACACACACACACACACACACCCAGAGTCCTGCAGGACTTCCACTAAGTCCCTCGGAGGTTTGTTTACAGCATGTATGTGGCAGTGAGTCTGGCTCCAAACAATGCTAAGTATTACTAATGACCAGCTGATGGGAGAGTTGGACTGGCTCTTGACCCTGGATCAACTCTGTGTTATGAAGCCAGGAGGATGGCAGTTTGGCCTCACCGGTGCCTGCCAGTACACTACAAAAACTATCCACTTTAACAAGTCATTTACGCCAATATTAAATTTATCTTATGTCAGGGGAAGAAACCTGCCAGTAGAGTGAAACTGTTTCTCCTCTTTCCAAATTAACTTCACAATAGTTTTCTTGAAAAATATGTTTTTTCTGGATGCTAGAGGAGGGATACGCCTTATTCTGTCTTCTTTTGAGATATTATACACTAACAGATACAGAGCATTCTGTGCAAGTGGAATTAATTGTTAATATTATGGTTTGCCAGTAAATCTTTATATGTACTTCATTCATTCATTCATTCATTAATAAAATCCATGAAGACAACAGTGCAACATGGTAAGTTAGACTGAACATCTTCACATGATGTTTGAAGATACAGGTTGAATTGTTGTTGTGTTATAGCAACTGTGCAGCTAGCAGACATTTATTTATATGCAAATATTGTGGATTATAACTGTAAGACTTTTAGTAACAGTAATTAAGCATGGGAAGTGCAAAATGCATGAAGAGTTAATTACAGCTATTAAAACTTCCTAGTTCTTCTCTACAACTTTAATTTGAGTGAAGGAATAAATGTTTCAAAAAGTTGATAAAACACTCGGTCTGATCGGACTGAATGAGTTGAAGCAGCCAATTTGAACAGCATATGGAAATGCTCTGAAATCACTTTTATTGATTTTTTTCCCCTGCTTATTTTTGATTAATGCTACCTAACACGTGGGCTATGTTAACTTGTTGAAACAATGCAGTGCCATGAAATGAGACCAAATCAGCCAAAAATACACAAATCAGCTAAAAATACACAGCTTGACTTTTGAAAATGTAGCTGCAGACTGCTACATAAATGTAATGGGAGCTGCCTTGGTGTGGTCACCGAACGGCCGAGTTGGGGATTGTTTGGCCTGTAGATTGTAATTTAAATGATGTGACTAAAGGCAGTGAGGCAGTATCTGTCTGACACGTGCATCTGCAAGATAACAGAGCCTCTCAAACCGGATTCACACATTTTGACAAGCGGTAACATTTTTTCCCCCTCCTCTACTAGCACCTGCCATACTTGACATCCTTCAGAGGTTAATAGACAGAGGGATGGATGGATGGTGGGATGGAAAGAGCTGACAGAGGATGGGAACGAGGCGAGGGAGAGCAAAGAGAAAAATAGAGCCAGTGGGGGGATAAAGTGATGCTGAGGCAGGGGGAGGTAAATGGATAAAGACGCAGAGGGGAAGGAGAAGCGTGGAGGTAATGATGACTTTTGGAAGTCAAATGATGGGGAAATTGCAGGAAAACCGAAGGAAAGGAAGTGACTGAAATAGAGTGGGAAGAGAGAGAGAGAGAGAGAGAGAGAGTGAGAGTGGGATGTCCATGTAGAAAGAGAGCGAGATAAAGAGGAAAAGCATAACTGTAGTATGGCAGAGACTCATGACTCACAAAGATTTGCTTCCCATATCGGTGCAGTCCAAACTTTTCGTGGTGCTTTTTGCATCAACAACCCTCTTTTCCTTCCTGCGTATGAAGTCCAGCTTTTTTCTTTCTTTTTTTTTTCTGACTCATTTCTTTTTTATTTGTCTCTGTTCTCTCAGCCCCTCTCTCTCTCTCTCTGTATGTTTTGCTCCCTGACCCGTCCTGTCCCTCTCTAATTTTACACTCCTGTCTGTTGTCTTTACTTCTCTTCCCAGACTTTTTTCAGTTAAAACATCAAATCTTCCCTCTTGGTCTGTTTGCGTCTCGGACAAATATTTACGTCGCAGCCTGGCCAAAAATTGATGCGCCCGAACCTATTAATGGAGGCAGTTATTAGCTTGTTGTCTTTAGAGAATAAGACAGTGAAGAAATGTTAGTGGCTCTGACCTTCTTTGTGTTCATGCACCCAGTGTACTGCAATACTCCAGCATTCATTTGCTTTTTATTGGCTCTCATTTATCCTGCCATTTTCTTCTCAGACGTGTGTGTGTGCGGGTATTGAGTATGTGGCATACAGAAATCTATAGTCTGAATAATTTGATCTCTGTTATGGCATATCACAAAATACTAATTAGCCTATTCATCTCGAGCAATTTGTTGAATTAGTTAAGGGAAAGCTAATACCTTTGGTGATGGCATATACAAGAGCTCTGGTTTATTTAAAATCTCATCACAAGGCACACAGTACCTATAGGGCTCATTCAGCCCTATAGGTATTTCCAAATTAGCATAAACCTCAAAATAGTGCATGATGCAAAAAAGTGTAACACAACCTGCATCTCCTCATCTCCCTCTGTACCTCAGGTGACGCTGTCCACATACACACAAAAGCACATTCAACATGGTTTTCTGGGCACATAACTACAGGTACACCTGCAGAGGAACAAGCAAAGAAAAAGCAAATTACTGAGCAAACGTCAGTTTTGTAGAAACTGCTGCCAATCACCTGGCATTGTTTTTTCCACAGGTTGGCAGTTTAGTTCAGCTGTGCGGGGGCTGGATTCTTGCTTACCTTTCATTCAGGGAGTCTAGTATGTCATATTTTTTTCAGGCACTTAAACCTCTCCCTGTAGTACAAGCCAATAAGACTAGAATTAGCTAACGTGCTACTGGAACCAACTGATCGTGGTGCTCCTGCCTCCTCATTGCTCAATTTGTGAAGGAAACTTGCAACTAATTACAAATGAGTTACCTGCTCAACAAACAAAGTCCAGTCCTTTATTAAGCTATGTTTGAAATATTGCCTCTGTATTCAGTCCATCACAGCGCAAGACAGTAAAACAAATATTTACTTGGATGACTGTAATTGTCCTGGGTGAGTTCCTCAAGTGTTAATACCACAGCAAATGAATGAAACGTCACTGATATTCACTGCCAACATGTATGGAAGCTGTGAAAGGAGCTGGGGTGAATTTGACACATTTGGGCGGTGTACGACTGGGTTGCAGACCTCTAAATTTGAGGAGCACTTCATCTGAGTCTACACAGAAAATAAACACAAGTATCTTTTTCCCAGCCGTTTCCTTCCACTCCCTCTGGGGTGTTTTTTCCTGAAAGGCCCTTTGTACACAGGATTTTCTTCACACCACCAGGCCGTATGTTTGTTGAGCGCCTGGGATGCTTGACATCTTGGCTTGCTAAAGAAGAAGAAACCTTAAGGAGACCCCCCGAGACACACACACACACACACAGATGCAGACACGCCATGTTTTCACCATGATTGTGCAGACCATAGCTAACTTTTATAAGGAGTGTTAGAAACCAAGGACCACACAAAGCGGAGGTGAGCAGCCAGGCAATGGTGCCCCTGTCAGCCTCTTCATTACCGTGAAAAAGGACTCTGCCGAGACTTTGGCTATTAGATAACTTTTTGGAACATGTCTTGCGAAGTTCTTTTAATTATTAAACACCTGACAGATGGCCTGCGTCTGATAAGCCAATTTATTCAGGCTTTTGGCATCTGCGACGTGACCAAATGAGCCAGCAGGTCTTCTTTTTTAATTTTCCCCTCCTTTTTTCCCCCCTACCTGTTACTCTGCCAGTGAAAAGGTTGGCATAGTCAGTGATAAACAGAGCAGTCGTCCTCACGCCGACGTGACAACCGTGACAGACGCCTGCGTCCTCTCCTGACCCTGCGGATGCCACTCATAGCATGTGTTTACTGCTCCGCTATGCTAATTAGCCTGCATCAGCACATGAATGCATCTCGCCAATTTCCCCCCCTTCCACCTGCGTCTACATGCGCGAGGGCTGTGGCAATTACAGAGTGTCCTCCCCCCGAAAACGACCCCATAGGTCATTTGTTCCTACGCTGTAATACGACCCACAGAGGCGTTTCCTAAATTAGTGCCCCTAAAGCCGGTAAGTGAAGTAGTAGAAACAAAACACAGGACTTTCACGTCCCAGTGAAGCGAGGCGGGTGTTCGTTCCATGTGTTTAAGTTTCGTTTTTGTTTTCTTTCGTTATTTTCTGCATGTTTATTATTGTTACCATGATGATAAAGGTCCTTAACCCTAACCTTTTCCTAAACTCAACCAAATAGTTTTGGTGCCTAAACATAACCCAAGTGTTGTCTCCATGCATGCATGCTACAGCTTTAAGAAATGGTCCTGTGGGTCGTACTCTGTTGGTTGTATTAGAGGGTAGCAACAATCAAACCTGTGTGGTCGTATTGGTTGGAGGATGCCTGGGTTAATTGAGAACTCTGAACTATAGACTGTGATCACCCTGTCACACGCTGTCCTGTTTGAGTTCTGCTCTTAATGGTCCACTTGTACGCCAGGCCACATGTGAGAGAAGTCATGCTGTGAGTCCTCTTGAATTTTGTTTCTTGTCTTGGATTGCTGTCGAGCTTTTTTCTCCCCTTGTGCAATCAGCATCCTCTGCAACAACTCCACATCAAGATTACTCTTGATTATAGATGAGCTAACAACATCCTGTCACACTGTTGGCCTTCAAAATTTTGAACACTATGCTCCTGAACTTAATAACACACTTGAAGGCCTTATTGTGCGTGTCTGTGTATGTCTGTGTGTATAGCTGTTCTATGTGTTTGTTTTGGTATTGACACCAAAAAATTGGGTCTGATTAGCAGCAGGGGTCTGTAGGGGCCCGCCTGGCTCAGTGGGTGTTTAACTCATTAGAATGCTGTTGTTAGGAAGCAGGCACAACACACTGGGTGTCATCATCATCACCTAAGCTATATTTTCTCACTTGGTAGCATATGACATGGCAGCTGAAGTTCTACCATAAAGTTCTTTAACTTTCCACATCACCTTGTACAGGAACATGTTTCTGTGTCTCTGAAGGGCTCGTATGCCCTAGCCCAGCTTGTAATATGGCAAGCTTCACTGATACACTGCCAAATTGTGTGAGTTACCACCAAGGTTTTCTCAACTGCTGTTGTAAACTAGCAGCCGGCAGCCTTGGAAATAATGTTTGGGTAGTTGTGCAGTTAAAAGTCTAGGTGTTCATAGTAATTCTTCCTCTTGAGTGTGACTTAACAATGCAGCAGCAGAAGTAGAAGCTGCACTAAAAGGTGGAAAATCTGCTGTGGCAGATGCAGATTCCAGTGACATTGACTGCACTTTACAGTACAGCGATAAAAAGATTAAAGACAGCCAACAGTTCATCAGTTAAAAAAAAAAAAAGAATAAAGGTACAAAAAATATGGATAATGATGGATAGTGATGGATAAAACTTGGAAATTCAAAGATGGATCTTAAGGTAATTTCTTAACTGTACCGGAAGTCAGTTCAGTGTTTTAAAAAAAAAAGGGGGAAATTGCAACATTCATAATCCATGACACTAAAGTTCCTAGGCTGTTTCTATGACATTTCCTATCAGTGACCACATGTTTTCTCCTGTGTTAAAGAACCCATTTGAGGAAACTCTTCAATCTTGTCCTGATCCAAATGCAAGACGTTTTTTGACATACAGGACTGAATACCTGTAATTTACATTGTAAGAGCTAATTACTAAAGGCATCACATTTTTGAGGGGACATAGATGTTTTTCTGAGTATCATTGGCTTAGCTACGGACTCGTATGCATGTCTCTCAATAGTTCCACCCAGGGACAGCATTTAAAGATTGAGGAACCAGCATAGATCCCTGAGGTACACCACAGATAATGTCTTGGGCTTTTGGTGAGCGGTCACCCAGACTCACAGAGAAGAATCAGCTTCTTAAATATACTAGCTCCTGACCTCTGCTTGTGATAGCAGTCCTATTTTTTCAGCCTTTTCAGTAGAATAGCAGCAGTGTTAAAGGCCACACAGTGCTATTTTAACAAGAAGAGCACCTTGACAGGATTCAGTCCTTTATACAAACTCGTTGAAAAGGTAACTTGGCCCAAGGAACTATAAAAAATAGGGAACTGGAGAAAGCCGAGGAAATTATATCAACTATTATCTGTAGCTCTGCTAACAGAAATATTAACAGATAGCACAGTGCAAGGAAAACCCCTAGTGGGTTGCAGTGGCAACCTGCCCTCCTTCTCAGCACTCAGCAGCTTAGTAAAAGGCCAAGAGGAATCAGGGTGGTGATTTATACACTAAAAATAGTAACCTAGCCGAAGACTTCATGTCTGGATAAATGATAGGTCCATTCTGTTCCCTTCAGGGCCTCTAAGCACCTTGGTAACTGCTGCTTACATCCATAGCTCAAGGCTCCGACAAGGATATTTACCAGAGACTAGCCGGTCTCATTGTAAACAGCGGCAGAGTAACAGCAGAGTGACAGGAGCTGCCTTGCTTGCTTCAACACATTGTCAGGGTGCCATTACTGCCATGTGGAGAAGCTTTCACAATGAGGCTTTGTAAATGACAAACAGCAACAGTGGAGAGAGTCTGGAAAGATTTAACTCAGGTAGATATTTATTATTATATTTAAATTTTGCACAAAAAGAGTCCCCAACAAGCCATAATGGCTGACTTTAAAAGTGATCATGTTTGAATGAAAATGGTTGAAGATTGTTCAAATTAAGTTGAAAGTAATGCGGTCCTCACCAGGTTCCTTTTCATCATGCATACAGTACCGCATTTTTATCAGGAGGAGAGGTTTAATCCAAAAGTGTTTTATTCTAAATGACAGATCACTGATTACTTTTTTCTTGAAAATCACAGTTGTTTTTGTGGATCTTTTAAACATAATTTTGAAAATAGTCAGCCAAGTAAAAATATGCATGCTAAACTGCTTATGTTCACTTTTCTATATTGGATTTGACAACTCAAGACTTTCAGTGTCTCTAAATTACTAAGAATGCAGATGGAATCCGATAAATCCAGCGTCAGGATTTCTGCCTCTCCGCCCATCTGCTCAAACTGCTCATCTCTATTCCTCTCCTAGCATTCTTCCTCATCCACGTCTCATGGATTTACCACACGTAATCAAATCCTGTGTGTGTTTAAATGGGCACGGTGTTTCTGTGGGTACTGGGTATGTGGCATTCAGTGAAACCCACAAAAAGATTAGTCTGATCTCTATTGTGATTCACTACAAAACACCAATTATTCGCATTCATCTATGAACATGAAGCTGTTAGTTCAGTTTTTTCAGAGCAAATTAATACCTTTGCTGACAGCGTACAGCTCTGGTTTATTTAACATCTTGTCAAACAGACACACACACTGTAGCTGTCGTGCAGTTTCCTCACACACAAACACTCAGAGCAGAGAGGTCTGAGTGTATTTGAAATCGAAACCTCAACACACAACTGAAGGCCTGAATCTGAAGCAGACGCTTTTTACTTGTTATGTCTCCACAGAAAAGACATTTTTCATTCATAACTTGCTGGTCAAAGTAATTCTACTACTTGTTACTTGTTACTCCATTTCACATTAAGATTTTGGTCCTTATGATATAAAAAAAAATTAAAAATGAAGTAATGCGAGTATTTCCAACCATCAGAGAGCAAAAGAAAGCGACAGGCTGAGCGGGGGGATTTTTTTTCATCATTACGTTAATGAGATGAAATGATATTTAAAATGTGAATTGATACAATAATTCAGAAACAGTGTATGTGCAACGCAAGTTTCAACCTATTTGTTAGCCCAGTAACTGTAATCTGATTCCTGAAATTCGAACTGTAATGCCTTGTGTTATTGCATTACAGCAAAAAGTAATGTCATTACAGGAACATGATACTACACCACGTTACCCCCGACGCTGTGTACGTGCACAGCTGCAGTGGTCGTAGCTTCACCGTGGGCTACCAGGAGAGAGGAAGTGATGAAGGAGCCTCCTGCCTCCTCCATTTCAAATGCCACCTCCCAGTGAGGGATGATGTGCAGAAGAGGGAGGAGAGAATTAGATGAAGGAGGGCGCGGCAAGAGGAGGAGAGAGGAGGATTTGATGCCGATCGATACTAACGGCTGCCGCTGCATATTAAAAAGAATCCTGACTTTCAAACCACCGCAAAAACCTGTTCGGCTTGTCCTGCAGCGAACGGATTTGTCGAGTGGTCAAAGAGAAAAATGATCAAAGAATGAATGGAGGGCGTGATGGAGATGAAGTGATGGATCGTGTGTGTGTGTGTGTCGTTTCAAGCTCTGTCTCGCCCGCTTGCTTTCTCACTCTCTGGCTGCACAGGTGGATTTCTTTTGACTCTGTGTGAAGCGGGAGGGATTATAGGAGCAATGTAGCCATTAGCAAAATCATCCATGTGGGGAAAAAAAGCTTAAAGCAAGTCACATTAAATTTACATCTGAAACGGATTTTAGAAACATGTATGAGAAGCGCAGCTTAGCAACGCATTGAGATGGGTCCCAAACACTTGGCACTTGAGCAGTAGGGCGTGCAGGTGTCCAATTCTGAGACATCCGAAATAGATTTTGACAACAAAATAAAAATGATGTTGGTTTATTTTCCACATATATCTGTTTTATTCACAAGGGGGGTAAATGATTGCAGCAGCAAGACAAACTCTTAAAGAACAAATATGGCTATACCTAAATTTACATGGTGAACAAAATTGATCATATTATTTGTAAAGAAATGAGTGTTTTTTAGTGTCCATCCCATTGCACAAATGACCATTTTATATATGTGATGGTTTGATCAATACCAATGATCACCTCACCTGGACCTGAGATTTCTGGCTTTCAAAGCTCACTTTACGGCCCATGCATTTTCATTTTCTGTTTTGGAAACACACATACACACACACACACGCACACACACACACAACCCCCCTGGCTGGCTGCTGATAGAGGTTAACAGAGGTCATAGATCACTTAATATCCCTTTATACTGGCCTCTCGGATCATCATTTTTCCATTTCTCATTTCTTTCCCTTTACATTGTTTTGAGGTGATCGACTTGAGGAATTCATCCACCGGGGCTGACATTTCCCAGGCCAGAAAGACAGAGGGAGTCTGTGGCTTTTATAGATCCATTTTGTGAGACCCACCATCTGTTAGCTCTTTGCAACTGAACACAGTCTTTGCCTTGAAGGCGCCTGTTGGGATTGAAAAAACAATAAATA
>OMKZ01029950.1:0-10404 GCA_900302535.1 Neoniphon sammara
CCTCGTCCAGCGGGATATCCAGGAAGGCACTGACGTCGCAGGGCGGGTAGACCACGCTGGTGCGGTTGGGAGCGCGCCACAGCGACAGGATGTGGTCGAGGGTCCAGGAGGAGTTGACCATGACGAGGTCGCTGCAGGAGCCCGCCATGCCGTACAGCAGGGCAAACAGGCAGTAGTAGACCACCTTGAAGGCACTCAGGAACAAGTTGTTGGAGATGTAGTCTGCATTGTTGAACCTAAGACATCGGCAGGGGTGGCAGTTAGTAAGCAGCAACTTAACACTGATGGTGACGATGAATGTTACACAGATCATCCCATATAATGACTTTACACTTCATACTCCTGTAATTTGACAGGATTGTTAAGTGTTTTACTTTCAGTTCCACTTCAAGTCCTCGGTGTCTTATATCAAGAACTTCCATTACTTATTCGACCAAAACTAAAATTAAGATTAAGCAGGCAGTTCCAAACCGTACATAAAGCATCTTTGAGGGTAAAATTCTTATAAATTTGAATGGGAAATTGTTCCTTGGTCAGTAAAAATGTAGACTAATTACTTCATGTCCCTGAAAAAGTCTGTAATGTGATTGAAAACACATTGAAAACACACATTCTGTATTCACATACAGCCATATGGCACAATGTGCTTGGACACAAATACAGTGTGTGATTACCTGGGGTTCCTCTCCCTCACCACAGACAGCATGTCGGTGCTGATGGTGGGGTAGTGGACGTAACTCCCCACGCTGCAGCCCCCCAGGTAGCGGAACAGGGGCAGAGTGAAGGCGTAGCCCATGGAGTCAATGTACAGGTCTGGAACGAACTCCGTCAGCGCCTCCCATCCCAGGAAGATGGAGCCGACGCTCTGACCCAGCAGGGTGAAGTGAGGGAACAGGCTGGGCTCCACCAGCAGCCGGTGCTGCAGGAAGACAAACTGAACCGGCCGGGAGAGCACGATGTTGAAGCGGCGCCGGGCCCCGTCCAGAATCTGCTGGCCCGTCACGCCCTGGTCACCCGTGTAAACCACAAAGTTGATGTCAGCGTACCTGTGCAGATGTGGGTTAAAATGGTTGTTGGGTCAAAACAATATATAACAGTAGATAGTGATGTGTTGCAGCCCACTCATCACTTAGAAGGACCTGAGGGGAGATTTTTCCTTTGTGCTTTCACTCACTGGTACATTTGCATGCATTAAATACAGTCTAACAACTACAGTTCCCAGTTTAACATTACCTGTCCTGTAATGCCCTGATTGCACACCAGAGCACCCTCTCTCCCCCGCCACCAGCATTGCAATAAGGGTGGAAGAAGGCCACTGTGGGACGGCCGTCTCTTGCCCGCCGCGCATTCCTGTTGGTCTGCAGCCACAGGCGCACACCCAGCACCAGGAGGACCAGGACAGCAATCAGGAGCACGCACAAAAACACCAGGGGCAGGAGTAACTTCCACAGCAACCTGAAACAAGACTTCAACTCAGTTACACATGAAACAAATTAGAGGTTATATTGTCTTTTGACTGAGGTCTGGAAATACCCTCACTAAAAATATATGTACTGTAGTCATGAGTTTATAGCGACCTTATTGTATAGTGTACTATACATACATCAAACACACATACACCAAATACCAAAGCTGAAAGTACATGCAACTAAGCTACCTATTAGAAATATTGTAGTGACTCAGCAGTGAATGCACAAGAGATAAAAGGGCCATATAGCACAAAAAGCTCAGAGTGAAATCACTGTTAAGTACCCAATTACACTCTATTATAAGACATTCTATTCTATTAGTGTAGTTATAATACATTCTATTCTATTCTATTCTATTCTATGTAATGACTCAGTAGTGACTGCACTGGAGATAAATTATAGCACAATAAGTTCATCAACGCCTAACCATTAAGTAACCAATTATATATTATATTATATTATATTATATTATTTTACTAGTGATTTTTTGTTAGGGTGAATAGAGATAATGCTGCTCCGCATTAAGTTTCAGTTGGTGAGTGCTTAGCAACGCTATCAAAACAAACAGTAACAACACATTATATTAAGCGACCAGCAGCAATGACTTTGTTAAATAGACACGATACATAATCACTGAGTCGTTCATCAGAGACAACACAAGTGTCACAGCACTCCTGCTGTGACATAAAATACACACTGTCAAAAACCGACAGGCAACAGCTTCTCCATTCAAAACACATGGAGATGATTAAGCATTAGGTCTGAAAACATACTACACAGCATATTGGTGTGTATCTCACCTAGTTAATTCACACAGGCAGAGGACCAGCTGATCGTGGCCGGACATCTTGCCAACAGAGAATTTAACAACACAACATGACCTTTGAACTTCACTTTTTCCTCACTACTATTTTCAAGCAGTAATATATTTATTTTTGGCGCCACCTACTGGTGAGGAGGTATCCCTGTCTGATTTTCATAGCTTTAATTGGTTGAAATTGAAGTTGAAGCTCAAAGAAGATGAAATTACATATTTGGAAGTTACATCACTGAATATTATGTCACTGAAGTGGCTAAAAATATGTTAGCAATATACTAACCTACATCCCCCCCAATGCTGCTGGCTGATCTATGCCCTAGCTCCTTCCAAAAAGTAAAGTTTAACTTCTAAACAAACACAACTTTAATCAATACTGCCTCCCTCTCTCACCATGATTTGACCAAAACCTCTGGCACGAATAGTTTTGGTTCCCGTAATCATGAAGGCGCTTTTAGTTTTGACCGTTTTGATGAATTTGGACAAACTCCTCAAAACAGGAGACTGCACACAAACGCAGTAAGTTGATTTGGTGACCTTTGTAGAACAGGTATTATAAATTATCCACTTTTGTTGAACTGCTTTGAACAGAAAAAACTGGGTGGGCTGTATTTATTCTCATGCACACACACACACACACACACAATCCACAGGTCGGTGTGTAGTAATTTATTGTCTCCAGTGTTTCAAAACACAGCTGATCAGATTTTAACATAATTTGGGACATTTCTGCCATTTTCAACATTGCGTGTCAAAACAAGGTGGCATATTTGTTACTGACTGACTCAGTGTTTATTAATGCTTCGTTTTCTTCTCATTCAGTGATCAGGTTTTATCAATCACTGCAAATACTCAGGAACAAGTTGAGCTTTTGAAGAATGTATCCACCCTATATGAGGTAGGAATCTAACATCTTCACATATGTCAGCCAATAAGATGCAACCTTATATTTTACTCTATGTGGCAATTTTAGCTGCTATACATTGTGTGCCATAATTACAGTTTGTACAATTCTAACTCCCAGACAGTATTATGGCAGCCTGTTTCTCCCCTGTACATTAAAGAAGAGGAGCCGGTCCATCTGTTTGTCCCTGCAAACAGCTCAGAGACAATCAAAGGCCTGCTGCAGAATCACAGCATAACACACGAGTGAGTCGGTCGTCTCAGAACCCAGTGGGGATTGCGATCATGTTTTTGCTTTTTCAGAATCATGCCGGTCATGCTTTTGTTTCAGGGTGCTACTGGCCAACACCAATGAGATGATTGAGATGCAGATGAGGAACGACTCCACAGACCCGCGAAGCACCTCATCTTACTATGAGAGATATCACAGCCTGGAGGATGTACGCTTCCCTTTTTGACCTATCAACATCTACTCAAGAACCTGTGTGTGTGTGTGTGTGTGTGTGTGTGTGTGTGTGTGTGTGTGAATTTAGAGAGGGCAGGCCATTAAGAGGATACAGGGTGTGTCTTCATTTAGTTTTGTCTGACATATCACTCACAGCATTGATAGTGTTAAGGTAATATGTGTTAAATATCTATGACTATTTAAATTCGGAATATGTTTTTTTTTCTTCCGTAGATCTATTATTGGATCAACAGGACCACACAGGAAAATCCTGCCATGGTTAAAGTCATTCTGATTGGCTCCTCATATGAGAAGCGACCGCTTTATGCTCTGAAGGTGCAGTGTGACGCATACTGATCAATTCAGAAACTGTGATGAAGATGATGAAGATGATGATGATGATGATGATGATGATGATTTTCCATTGTTAATAAATGTTGATGTTTCAGTGTCCTATACCCACCTCACCATAAATTTTCTCTCTCCTTCTCTCTCTCTCTCTCTCTCTCGATCTACCTATCTATCTATCAGATCTCTGTAGGAGAAGCACAGAATAAAAAAGCAATGTGGATTGACTGTGGGATCCACGCCAGAGAGTGGATCTCCCCTGCTTTCTGCTTGTGGTTTGTGCAATATGTAGGTCCCAAGTCTATTTTTAATGCATTCTAGTATCTACAGCATGTGGAAATGTCATATCCAAACAGTAACTTCAGATGTACATAAAGTTTTGTGTCTTTCCCCCACAGTCTTTGTCATATTACAAGCAAAACCAAGACATTACTGACATACTGGACAACATGGACGTGTACATCCTCCCTGTGATGAACCCTGATGGATACAAGTACACATGGACAACAGTAAGAATACATGAAATAGTATTTATTGGCATATAATAAATTGGTACGTGCAGTCAGAGCAGTTATGGATATTCCGGTTAAATTACAACTGATTTCAGACATATTCAAATTTGTTCTTGATCCTGGATTTATTTTCTTGTTCAGAACCGGATGTGGAGGAAGAATCGCTCCTACAGCAAGGACAGCGTCTGTGTTGGGGTCGACCTCAACAGAAACTTTGATGCCAATTGGTGCAGTAAGTCTTCCTAGACACACACACACACACACACACACACACACACACACAAGGTCATTTCTTATAAGCCTACTTTGTTTAAAGCAGAATTATTCAAAAATACATAATTTATATAGCTCATCTGAGAGCACAATCTGCGCCGTACAGTTCAAGCAAAATTTGATTCTGACTGAATATTTACATTTGTTAAAACACCAATACAAGCTTTTTTACAATTCACTTAGTTTTGCAAAGGAAAAGTCTTAAAGTCAACTTTTTAGGTATAGCTTATAAGTTCTAATAATAGGCAGAATAATAAGCTTATTTCATTCTGTGTACACATTCTTATTTTTTAAGAAAATAAGACCCTGGACAAAGCTGTGGCTGGTTTGCTGTGACCCCTGGTGATGAATTAAACTGAAATGACTATCTTGCACTATATTCTCTTTAATGAAATATTCATGCACAGACAGAAATACATAGCAAGTGATTAGAGCAGTTTTCTAAAGTGTGAAAGTGTACAGATTTTTTTTTTATTAGTGAAAAGAGGGGAGAAGCGAGATGTGTGAAAGCGGGGTTACAGGCCACACAGACATATATGGTTATATCAACCACACCAGTCAGGTGTTACAGTTTTAACAGTCCATCATATCAATGTCCTTTCTAGCGGAGGGTGCGTCCGACCAGCCGTGCTCTGAGATCTACTGTGGCTCGTTCCCCGAGTCGGAGCCTGAGTCTGAGGCCGTGGCCAACTTCCTGCGCAGCCACAAGGACTCTGTCCAGCTCTACCTCACCATCCACTCTTACTCCCAGATGCTGCTCTTCCCCTACTCCTGCACCCTCGAGGAGGCCGAGAACCACAATGACCTGGTGAGGTTTGTCGGTTGGTAGATGTGGAAGGTTATAATTGCAGCCAAGGACTGTTCAGAAAGTATTTAAGATGTTTCTCTCAAAGATAAATAGATAGATAGATGTACTGTATGTCTGGGTGTCTCACTAGCACATTGGAGTGCTAATGAATGGAGCTGTGTCTGTGTAGTTATTCAACCAAAATAGTCAAGTCATAGGCAAAAAACATAAACCCTATATATTTGCTTGCTTAACTGGACTGTGAAATTAGATGTCACATGGTGTTTCTTTTTTTCTTTTTTCTTTTTTTAAAGCTTGCAATGGCCCAAGAAGCTGCCCAGAAAATCAGGAGATATTACAGAAATACCTACAAATATGGTGCTGGAGGAAAGACAATATGTATGTAGACCAAACGAACCTTGATTTCAAAGTTTGCACTCACTGCATAGCTGTTTTTGTGAGTGAACATGGGATAAAATTGCCAACAGTTTTATTTTAAATGTCTGTTCTATTCTGCAGATCTGGCTCCTGGTGGTTCTGATGATTGGGCCTACAACCTTGGCATTAAATATTCCTTCACTTTTGAGCTGCAGGACCGTGGGCGTTATGGCTTCCTCCTGCCACCATCTCACATTTCCAAAGCCTGCAATGAAGCTCTGATTGCTGTCAAGACCATTGCCCTCAGGGTCATTGAGAAAACACAAGCTCCTCAGTAAAATAACAAATCCTCCTAATACTGCTGAGCTGACAGTCTAAGCAGTTATGTCTATGATTAAAATCAAGATTTGAACAGTAATTTATTTTGTTGCATTTAAAATGTTACATGTCCATTGTAGTTTTCCTGAAAAACAACAACCCATATATGCCTCTGTGAACTTAATGTGTCTGTGGTGCTCAGTAATGAGGTCACTGTGATCGAGCATACTTTGTGATATTTTTTATTTTTATCTTTGATGGATTTCTCTTATATTTCTCCAGAGACGTATAGTTTTGCTGTGATATTTGCATTGAATCCTTCTAAAAAAATTATCATATGATGACTCTAGTACTGTTTTGATGTTTTTCTTGTAAGGTAAGGAATGGCATATAAATAGTCTGGAAAATTGTTTGCATCTTTTTGTTGCAGTGAAATCGGTGGATAACATAACTGTTTTTAAAAAAGCTGACACTGTTTGAAGGTCCAGAATAAATATCACTTTATTGTTCATTTTGTAAATACTACCTATTTCCGGCTTGTGAGGGCTGCTATTTTAAAAACATAACCGGAAGTAGTATTTTACGTTGGCTAGCTTGACACTAGAGGTGTTGACTACGACCAATCACCGCACACGCACACCCGTTGCCAACATGAAGGCACATAGGGGAGCTTCTGCCATTGAGATAAAAGAATAAGCCTTGTTATTTTTAAAAGTAGTGAATGCCCTAACTGGACTAAAATAGATGCGACACCGAATTAATATTTTGGGTGAGACGCCTTTTTACCTACAGCTTTAGTGACGTTAGCATGCATGATGTTGAAGGGGGCTTTTAGCTAGGCCTCGCGCTGATAAAACATGAACCAGTTAGCCGTTGGTTAGCTTTAGCCTCCATTACCTTGGGTGCTTTCATTTTGGTATCAAATGTAAGGTCAGTTTGCAGGTTAAATGGCTTTTAACAGGGTTAAATCCAACAAGTATATGGCTTTATATCAGTCTGAGCCTGCTTCGGTTCTCAGCAGTAGCAATAAAGTTACCAATTGTACGGAACTTTAGCTAAGCTAGCTAGCCAAGCTGCTATTTACAAGTTAGCGCACAGCAACTGCAGTGCAGGTCAGTCATCTGGCCGAATCATTTGCATGTGTTGATGTTTTGAACACGCAGTTGCACGTAGGAGAAGTAAACATGTTGTCAAACCAGCCCATATAATCCAGCCATTTAGAATATACCTAGGTTAGCTCGTTGACAGTAACTTGGGATGCTAAAGCCGCAAAATGAATGAATTTCTTCAAAGTCTTGGATTGACTCAAGTATTCCGGTGCTATCGAGGCCCCCAGCAGAGACTTCCTCCTTTCCACAGTTCATGAAATGTCTAATCGCATAATTTGGGTCTTCATATTGAATTTGGGAAATTGCTTTTGTGTTTACAAACTCTACAGGTAGCAGTAGGACAATGTTTGGGTTCTGCAGCATGATCTCTGGTTGATATAAGTTCCTTAGGTCCCCTCATTGGGTATATAATTGATACAGCTTTATTTTCTCAATCTACTGAAGTTCTTCTTTTTCTGGTTCCTGGAGATGTTGACATTAAATGAATGTTGTTTATACTCACAGTCCTGCAGAATGTCCAAGATCAGGCGGAAGGTAACAGTGGAGAATTCTAAAACCATATCCGACAGCAGCAGCACCACGACCAGCAGCAGCAACACCGCCGCCCCATCCCGCAGGCCCAGCGTGTTCGAAAGACTCGGCCCCAGCACTGGGAGTAATGCTGTTGACGTATGTATCGCCAATGCATGCTGTCAGGGGAGGGAGAACAGGGGCTCAAAGATGCTCCAACAACTGATACTGAATGATCTTTTGCTGGAAAGTTACTTTTGGGAGGACATGGTTATTTATCTTTCTTACCTTTTTGTCCAAAATTCCCTGTTACCTTCCCTCTTACTTCTAGTACACAGCCCCCAGCTGAGTTTCCTTCATCTGATCGGCTCATGTGTTTGTGTCTTTCAGAGTCACTGTAGAAATTGGTTGAAGACCGGTAATTGCAGTTACGGCAACACTTGTCGCTACACACATGGAACTCAGCCACGAGGCAAAGGATTTAGTTTTAGTCGGTAAGTTGGCTCCTTTGACTTGCTCTTGATTGATTCAGGCCGTCAGTATTTTTTAAAAATATGATTATTTTTTTCATTTATTTTTTCAGGATTTCAGTTTTTGGACAGACAATTCTCATTCATTTCTCTTGAGCGGTTTCAGTTTTCGTGCAATTTTCTGTTTTTTGTGTTTCTGATTGCATCTCTGATCACACAGCCTGTCAAAAGCTCCATATTGTTTGCTCAGAGCTTCTGTGTGTGTGTGTGTGTGTGTTGCGGAGCAGGTCAGCAGAGAGACCCACTGGCGATCTGCGGGAGAGGATGAAGAATAAGAGACAGGATGTTGACTCAGAGAACCTGAAGCGAGACCTCGACGAACCCACGTCCCCCACAGCTAGAGTGAGTTTTCTGATCTTTGCAGTCTCTCTGCTTTGTAAGGTTATGATCTGTTTACAAAGCAGAGAACGAGTAATAGCTGTGTCTTGCCATTGGAGAAAGACAGTGCTGTACATCATCGCCGTGGTTCCTCTGCTGAATCTGAACCTGACTGGGTGTTGGATTATTATTATCACGTATTTTACAGGGGTACACAAGACGTAGCTGTGCATGTAATGTCAGTATGTGTGTGTGTTACAGCAGAGAGACTCCTCCAGAGGCCGACACCGGGAGAAGGAGGATATAAAGATCACAAAGGAACGCACCCCTGCCAGTGAAGAAGAGCCCACAGAGTGGGAAACAAATCGTGAAGGTTTGATTGCTTATAGTCTCATTTTTGATGGACAAGTAACTTGATAATGTCTTTCTCATTGAAAGCTTTGACTGTACAGTTATCCATATTCACTGGAGTTGTTTTTTCTCTCCTCATGTACACATCATTTGTTTGTGTTGCCATCTTTACTTATATCCATTGATTGTACACATAAACACTAAAAAACTAAAATAGTTGTTCGGTTTTTGTCAAGGTATGATTTGCATCATGTAAAGGCAATGTGTGCATGAAGGCTCTCTTTGATTTTATGGTTTGAAATTAAATTTGAAGCAACTTTGGATTCTACATGAATATATGTTTTTGACTTGGTTGATTCCTAGTTTAGGACTTTTGATAGTTTTCTGCAGATGATAATCTTTAAGCATCTTTGTTTGTCGCATGGCTGTCAGACTCGGATATCGGCGATTACGACTACGAGTTATCTCTTGAAATGAAGCGCCAGAAGATTCAGCGTGAGCTGATGAAGCTGGAGCAGGAGAACTTGGACAAGAGAGAGGAGATTATCATCAAGAAGGAAGAAACTCCCACCAAAACACGAACCAACAGCACGACAAAGGTAAATAACAAGGTGTGTTGAATAATGCAACCTACTGTCAACGCTTACGTCTGTCTAAGTCAAAGAACAGGGATTTTTAAAATGCAGGAACTATTTTGAGAATTCAGCCTACTGGTGTCTTTACAACAGTGTCTCCGTGATCTACATTCACAACCACACCTCTACATTTGAATATCCACCTGGTTTCTCATTTCTCTCACAGAACTCCCCTGAGCGATCAAGCTCTAAGGGTTCACCTTCATCCAGGAAGTCCAATGGCTCCCCAAAACACAAAAGTGGAACCAAAGCTTCAGGCTCTGGGAAGAAGGAGAAGAAGCTGTTGGTGTCCTCTCCTGTATCAGAATCTGCCAGGTCGGAGTCTGTTATGTTTTTATCTAAACTTTTACAGCACCTTTATTTTTTTATTATTATTTTAAGATCATGTGCTCCAGTGTTTCCAGTTTTGTTAAAGTCTCCACACTGCTCCATCCAGGCCCTCAAAAGGAAGCCACAGTAAAAAGAAAGGCCCCCGTACCCCTAGCCCCCCTCCACCAGCCCCTGTGGAAATTCCTGTGACGGGGAAGAAGCACAAAGGCAAACACAAAAACAAGGAGAAGTCTGAGGAGAAGCCCAAGGAGGGAAAGGACCGAGGACGAGACGCAGAAAAACACAAAGAGAAGAAGGAAAAGCGCAGGTACAGAGCAGACCTGTCCAGAATTTCCTGGGTTCCACCATGTAAAAAAAAAAAAAAAAAAAAG
>OMKZ01029957.1:0-11312 GCA_900302535.1 Neoniphon sammara
TGGGCAGAGGATAACACTGAACTATAATTTATTAAATGGAAGATATAAGGCTTTTACTGACCTACAGTAGTAGCAGTAGCAGTAGACATAAGTATACAAAAAAATATGAATAAAACATTTAGCAAAGACATTCATATACACAAAGGCATATACAATGTTTTGGAGCCTTTACATCCACCACAAGTGGAGCTGCTCAGCACATTAATGCAGGTTGTAAGTGTAAATCTGCTACTGCTCTTTCAGTCCTGCTGTAAATAATGTCACCTTTTCATCATACCTGATGGTGGCTCTTGGCAAAGTCAACTCCAACCCCACTGAGTTGAAGCCCAGAATAGCCAGCAGGACAAGGCTCACAGCTGAAGCCTTTGGCAGTGTTTGCACAGCTCTCCGGTCTAAAGCATGGGTGGGCAAGGATGCACTGGGGGGAGGGAGAAGGGGTTGTTTGATGGTAGCTTTCCAAAGGAGTTTGCCAAATTCACAACATGATCTGTGTATAATCCTATCCATCCATGGGCGTAACACCAAAGCCACAGAAAATGCTCACAAATGACAAGGTCCATTACAGGAATACTCCAACATTTTGGGCAAAATACCATTTATCCGACTTACCCAGAGTGAGACAAGATGTTTGATATCACTTTCACCTCTGTACGTCCACTGGTTCAGTTCTTATTCGGTTCCTACAGGCATCATTAGGCTAGCTCCGTCAAAGTGAAAAAATAAACCTTACAGAAACTCAGAAGCTGTCTTATTTACACAATGTATTGTTAAAAAAAAGTCAGAGTCAATTAGGAGAAGTTAGATGGTACTATAACCATTACCATAACTGAACATGTTCAGCGGTAATATATAATATATAATTCCTACCGTCTACCGTCCTAAAACAATTTGTTTTTTTTTTTTAATTCCAAGATGTGTCTTTCATTACCGTGTAATACACGATACATTATGCTTTGGAGTTACTGTAAGGTTTATTTTTTTCACTTTGACAGAGCCAAGTAGACTCCTGTAGACTTCAAGTCTTACGCTAAGCTAACATAAAATGCTACCCATAGGAAACGAACCAGTGGACGTACAGAGGTTAAAATGGTATCGAACATCTTGGGCCCTCTTTTCATGCGCCCAGAGCCCAGTGAGCAGGGGGCGTGGGAGGGATAAGAACATATCTGATTGGTTAAGTCAATTCCAGCTCCTAACACACCCAATTCATCTCAACCACTCCCTGTTCACAGATGCGCATCTTGTCACCAAAATACCAAACGCGCGCCGGAGAACGCGCACCACGTAACAGCGTGGTGTGATTTTGGTGAGCACTGATCTCGCGAGCAAGAGAGAGAGAGAGAGAGAGAGAGAGAGAGAGAGAGAGAGAGAGAACTTAAAGTAAATCTGTACACAGTTTCTCCCCCTTTCTTGTCCCTGTCTTCTATAAATAAATATTAGCCTAGTAAATTAATTCCAGAGAATAAAATGCCATCATGATCGCCTTCTCTTCTCGACAAAAAAGAATCTTGTAAAATCTTGCTTATTGTTAATTTCTAAGCCGTGATTTTGCTTTGAAGATAGTCAGGACATAAATGTATCAAAGCTAAGTGATATGAATGTTTTTGGTTATATTCTAAATTACGCTATTTACCTTATTGTGTTCAAGAAAGTATTTGATTGTGTAGAATTGCAGGAAATGCAATGAAAAATTCCAAATTTCACGTGTCTCCGACACTCCAAATCAAATACATTCATCCCTGAACACAGTGCAGATAACCAGCTTCAGCAGGGATGAATGTGTATCGGTATGATTTCATTATTCTCCGTGCGCCGCACAGCAGTTTTGTCGATATGAACATTTAACCCCGCCACATGTGCGTCAAAGTTCATAATCGTGTAGTGAAATATTTTTCCATAATGAGAGATTCATAAACCGTGATTTTTGTGGTTTCTTAGATGTGTAGTTGGACGCGCCTCCACCAACTTAAGTGAAAAAAATAACACACACCTAGGTGCGCCGCGCCGTTGACCTGGTTTAAGCAGGTGGGCTCTGCTGGGCGCAAATCGCGATAATCCATGGCACCAAAATTCCACTTCGTCACAGGAATGATAAGAACAAACCCACTACTGCGCCTCTCCTCCCACCTTGGCGCACAGCGCGTCACCAAAACACCAAACGCGCCAAGGCGAGGAGAAACCCTCACTGAGCCTCACCAAAATTCCACTGCGCCAGTGACTGGCCGCGCTTTGCGCACTGCGCCTGTACGAAAATAGGGCCCCAGGTCTCAGTCTGGGTAAGTCAGAAACAGGGTATTTTGCCCACAACGTTGGAGTACTCACTTAAGATTTTAGTTTTCATATTTGACTTGAAGCCTTACAACTTGATTAATGGCATGAAAGTAAAAGACATTATGGCCATAATTATGTTAACAGCTATTTTTGCTTTCAAAATAGCTGCTTTTTAAGGATACTCGTTTGTGTTTTTGAAAAGTCGGGATCAATTTTTTTCCAAAAAGGAAACTTCTTGCACACATTCCTACATTCTTCTACAAATGTACATACTACTACTTATTTTTCCATGTCGGACAGCTCCTGAATCCCAGTACTGCTGCTACATACAATTGAGCAATACTTTTTACTTGTCACTTTAAATTTTACACACAGTCCTCACCTCTTCTATTTAAATTCTCTCCATTTTTATTTAAATGTTCTTTATTTATCCATGACTAGTGCTCTTATTGCTGAGCTGACCTGTTTCTTGTCTAACACATTTCATTGTACCATTGACCCTGTGTTAACCTACATATGACAAATAAACTGAAACTGAAACTGAAATACTGCACTACTATCTATGACTGGAACAACATGCTATTACACATGTAATACCTCGTCAACATCCTGGCAGTGGGTGCCATTACCCGTCATGCCATCCGGGCAGAGTCCACAGCGGTAGCCTGGGTATTCCCTAGTCTCTGTGCAGGACACACCCTTATAGCAAGGGTTGGGCTCACAGCGAGAATGGTGCTCATGGAAACCTATGGACACAAGCAAGAGGGGGGAGAGTTGTGTATGAAAAGAGAGGCAACTATGAGCATGTTTGACCATGTATTTGTATTATATGATGAGCCTTTCTCACTATACTTCTATTTGCACAGTGCCCGTTTTTTGGTTGAATTTCTCTGAGCATAGATCATGGTGAATAATACACACCAGTGGAGTCATCCTGCCTTAATGTGGACACAGTCTGTTCCTGTTGGAGTCCTCTCAACCTGTTTGGAGTTCTACTAACTTGTTTGAGTCATACTAACCACAGGCTTGACACTCCAGGATGGTGTTCCTGATCAGTGACATCTCCTTCACCTGCACAGGTAGCACATACATTTCATCATTACTTCAAAGCAGAGTCAATCCAGCAGTTACCTTGCTGTTCTGTACTTATATGATTTCCTTGCCCCCTTCTTTATATTTCTCACCTGTTCCCTGATGTCTTCCCGGAGGCCCCCCAAGATCTGGTTGAAGATGATCAGTTGACTGATTAAAGCCTTTGTGTGGTCACCTGATGCAGACATGGCCATAGAAAAACATTTCTCTTACTATGGACAATGTTTAAAACTAACTGCTGCTAAAAGCTAAAAAGGTGAACATCAGATGTTATCTAGCTTACACTGATTGACTAGAGCTGAAGTGATTACAAAATGATCTAAATGGAAAAATGGACTTAACACTATATACTGTATATAGTATTAACGTTTGTTGTATACTTTGGGCCACTGCTTACAGTGCAACAATAGCTGTAAAACTGCAAATCTGAATGAGTGAATTATGCAACTTTCAAGTTTTGAGTGGAAGAATAATTAAGAATGAATAATAACAACAACATAGCTATATTAGCAGAGACAAGGATTTAGAAATAAAGATTGTTTTAACTCAAATAGCGTACTCACCCAGAATGCCATTTGAATCAGTGCTGACTGCTGAACAAGAAAAACAACACTTCAGTCCATATGATCTGCACTTCCAACACTACTGCACCAAGATCAGGTCCTTACTAAATCCTATTCACACTAAGAGTTGAGTGCTGGTTTGAAAGGCCCCTCTGATGGAAGGCAATACTAAATGTGGCAACTACTACAGACAAGGCTTTAGTGTATGATAGAGCAAGTCTGACACATGTATCATAGAGAGGGTAAAAGTTATGAGAAAAACACCTATAATATCCACATAGTTGTGGATGTTACAAAAATAGCAATACATAAATGCATCCACATAGTAGGCACTGCATAGCTTAAAGGAATATTCCAGTGTTTTGGGCAAAATATTCCTTTTCCGATTTACCCAGACTGAGACAGTGGTTTGACAGTGGAATGGAGCTACTGTAGTAGCTGTTTGTAAGATAGGTGTCACACCATATTGGAATGGTAGGAACTATAACCGTTGAACACATTCAGTGGTTATACCATTATACCATCCTACCATCTAACTTCTCCTAAAACGACTTGTTTTTTTGTTTGTTTTTTTTAATTCCAAGATGTGTCTTTCAAATACATTGTGTAAATAAGACAGCTTCAAAGTTGCTGTAAGGTTTATTTTTTTCACTTTGACAGAGCTAGGCTAATGACTCCGGTAGACTTCTTTATGCTAAACTAACATGAAATCCTACCCATCGGAGCTGAATCTGTAGATTAACTACCTTCAAAATGACGACACTTAACTCGGGCTCGAAGTCTGACTGTTTCTCTTTACTTAACATAAAAATATGACATATTACATTTTGATGGCTTGTGTAAATAAAGTTGCTTGCTGGCTAGCTAATCCAACATGACTCAGACAAACTGTCCCATAAGCCCCATTTCCTTTCTTTTCTCAAAGAATTGTGGGTAACATGAAAGTACAATAGTGTAGGCCAAACAACTACCATGTAAATAGTTCTCTTTTCCCTTTTATCTAAATTAATATAACACAACATGAAATATGAGCCTTTTTTATCCTTTTTTATAGCCCAAACATTTTTATACATTATGAACTCAAATAAAGTCCCAACAGAATCAGTGGAATGAAGTGAGATGAAAATAGCATCAAACATCTTGTCTTGCTCTGTATAAGTCAGAAAAAGGGTATTTTTCCCAAAACATTGTAGTATTGCTTAGACATTTTTTACTCATTTCATTCAAATATGGTGTGACACCTATCTTACAAACAGCTACTACAGTAGTTCCATTCCACTGTCAAAATGATCAACTTTCTACATGTATCCCTTGTATTTTCAGCATATTGTTTGCAGAGGTATCACATAGCTGATGGTTCTGTTTCATCACAATAAAGCAAAGCACTGTTATTTAAATTATCATGGAAGTTGCAAGTTAGGTTTTTCAGGTCTAAGTGTAGAAGCATTTGACATTTGAATATACATACCTAAGTTCTGTGAAGAGGTGTCTCCTTGGAAAGGACAGTCTGTCAGGAGTCCTACTTTGGCCAAGGAGTCTCCAAGAGCTAGTTTTAGACTATCCAATGAACCCTGAAAATTTGGAAATATAGAATTACATACAAAATAAAGCTTGCAATATCATAACTGATGATGCAATCAACATGAATGGGAGAAAAACCTTGCCTGTGTGCAATAAAATACATTTTCTTTTTCGTTATTGTTGTTTATCTAGTGTTTGTATTACCTGGTAGATAATCTGTATTTGTAACATTTAATGCAGGTGACAGTTAGATGAGAATCAAAGTGTTTGCAAATCATTTATTTATATTTTTTGTTTTAACCTGCACTCTGTACCAAACTAAAGTCATGCATGTGACACATGCATGCAAGCTAAAACAAACCTTAAAAATTGTTTGCAGCGTCTATTTGGCCCAGGAAGTGAGAACAATTGAGCAACATGAGATGTAGACAGTATTACAATTCAGATAGTGCCAGGTATGTTTTGTGATCTTTTGTGATTTCATGTTAGTTATTTTGTCCTCTGGGCCACAATGGACAAAAGTGCTGTAAGTACCACTTTCTTCATCTGTGCCATGGGGCAAATAGACACAAACTGTCTTTTTGGTTATGTATTTTTCTACCTCACAAACCAAATTACAGGTCCACTGACAGTGTTGTGCAGTTTCTTGTGAAAGAGTTCCCTCAAAGGCATGCAATCTCCACTGAAAACAATTGCACTCAGGATGAAAGCTGCAGTATGTCCTCACATTCTTGTCCCCCTCATTTCTCTCTTCTTGTCCTAAGACTGTTCACTCCAGTGCAATCCTTTTTTTTTCAAATTAGGTCAAATTTATTATTTAAAGGTACAACTAGTAAAATATGAAACTTGGTGACTTTGACAACCCCGTAAGTGTTAGTCAGCTATAGTAAAAATAAGCCCCCCATACCTCTTCCCTCCCCAAATAGGCCATCTGGTGCCTTCAAGTGCTCCTCATTAATTCATCGTCAGAAATTTCTGAATTTACCACAGGAAATCTGCACAGCCGACGAAGTTGTAAATACGAGTGGTAAATCTGGGAAAGTTCAATGATACCCAAGTTGATGGGTAAGAGCCAACAGATCACCTTGACATGTGAACAACTTGAAAACACTGTACCATATAAGTGCTAAATAACTTGGTCATTTAACTTGCCTCATTCCTAATATATGTAAATGTTTGTAACAGAGACCGGTCCTATCCTTGACATCCCAGCAGAAATATACATCAGTGACCCAGTACCACCCAAACACCTGGACCATGTTCAATCTGAAAATGTTGTGTGTATATGGAGCCAGGCCATACTGTGGCCTCATTTGCTGGTGAGAATAGTTTTCATGTCGTGCAATATGATTACTTTTAATTACAGAGAAATTGCTCATGACTGCATGCATGCAGACATGTTGGTTGAGTCTGTGTGTATAACACTTTTGTTGGAGGTAAATTGAACGTTACTCCTCGAAACCACTAGGTTTAATATCTTTAATGTTTCCTCTCATAATCTTCATCAGACCCAGACAGTGCAGGACAAAGTTCATGGCCAGTGAATTGATCAGCCAGTGATGGTGCCAAAAATAAAAAGCAGAGAGCATCTGAACCACCACTGTGGTTTCAGAAGCACATAGATGAGCAGACTGCAGAAGCAGTCAGTTGAGGTGGCAACTGAATGGAAGGAAACAAAAGACTTTGTTGCAGCTTTAAGAAATACAAAGTAAATGTTTTCTGATTTTTTCTTCAGTTTATTTTACTTGGATGTGTAAAAAAATATGCAAATGGATGTTTGAAATGATAAAGCTGTAAACGTTAAAAAGTTCATTGTAAACTTGATTTCTGAAGTTAAAAAAGGAATGTTTATTTTGATTGTTAGTAGAGTAACTTTCTGTCATTTTCATAATATGGGTGTTACATATAACACCCATGAATAGAGTTCTTATAATGGCCACTAGAGGCCTACATATGTTAAGCACTGAGTGAGTGGTTAAGATAACAGAAGAGGCAAAAATGGATGTAGTTGGGAGTGCATTGATGTGATCTATGTGATGTGAATGGCTATGTTGAAACCAAAAAAAAAAAAGAAAAAGAAAGATTCTTCCTCCTCTCAGATGCAAACTAATGCCTTGCTCATGTGATGTCGGGTTTATTGTGTATTCCAGTTTCCCAGCGGGAAGTGCATATGAACACCCTATCAAGCTGTGCATTCAAGTCAGATAAATTGGGATTCTAGATATAACATAAATTGGCCCAGTTGTGATGCTTCAAAATGGCTGCCCACAGCAAAGAGTTTTCTGGGGATGATAATAAATTTGATCTTAAAATACCAGTTAACCACAGCTGAAATGCATTGTGTGATGTCATTTGCTTATCATCTATTACTGCCGTATCACTTGCCTGCAGTCTGGCATAAGCCTTCTGTCCATTGCGGATGTCCACAGCCTCTGCCGGGAGCCTAACCAATGGGGGCAGGCCTTGCGCTGAGTCAGACAATCGACAATTGACATATAGCTCCAGTAGGAGGTGGCTGCGTCTGAGCCCGCCCACTCGGAGGATGAGGGATTGACTGCGTCCATCAGAGAGGCCTGGGTTCTGGAGATTGACGGTGTGAAGCTTCCCATCTTGGCGAACATACCTCACAAGAACTAACAGAGGTTAAAATCAGACCTTTAAATCTGCTCTATTACAGAGAGAGGTTCTCTACACATCTTCCCTTCCGCCGACAACAGCATATTAGCATTGTGGATATTTTTCATTGTAACAAGAGGGAACTACTAGTCATAAGATTACAAACAATACATAAAAGTATCAACAATGCTAATAGTAGAACATTATGTGCAGATATGCAGACGGGAGTCAGAATGACACAATCGATGTTGGTCTTTTATTAAGAATAATTAAACACCAAACCCAAGTCTGTGTACAGCATGACATCTACAGTAAATGGTAATGGTAAAAACCATGCTGCTGAACTTGCCATCAGCTGTTGGGTGATGTCTGATGCCAGGTCATGTCACCTTGTATAGAATATAGGTGGTGATATCACCTGATACTAAAGATCAGCCAATAACAGATAGCAATTTCTTTTGGTGCGAAATTATTGACTGGAGTTACTCATGTTCTGTGTCTGTAAACACGTAAATATTTAGAGGGCTGAGAATACTATCATGTATGAACAAGTAACAGGACTCACTCCTGTGCTGTGTAGCTGTATGTGGTACTACTTATCCTTTCTTTCCCTTTCTTTCCCTCTAATTTTTTTGGATACTGTCATCTGCCCAGTTTTGTTTTGGTATCCAACCAACTTGACCTGTGATCTCCCATAATCTTACCTGCCATTGTTTGGAAGCACTCTTCTTCATTTGTCTATTTCCTGTGAATAATTCACAGAGCCTTGCACAGTTACATCACTGTGCATCAACTACTCGTTGCCAAATTCCATTCCCGTCCACACACACACAGCCATGCTTATTTGCATAGTAACTAGAGTCTACTTTGGTTTTTGCTCCATGTTTCAAGCAGGACTCAGTACTACAAGTTGTCACTTTCATCAAGAATTAAAGCATGTCTGAACTTGACTGGATTAAGCACTAAAACAAGGTGTGACAGCCATATTTAGCTATAATGTTTATTGATAAAAGTGATCAGAAATACTACAATATTTTTTGAGGTCTTAACAAAAATTTAGGTGGCAGACAATAATATAGGTATTACCTCCACACATAAGTGCATATGATTCACTTGTGTTTTCAGCACTAAGTCACCAATTATCTTTTTTCTGTTAAAAATTAAAAGCAGATGAAAATGAATGTCACTGTATTTTTCCCAGTGTTGTACTTTAATTTAGCTGTATGTAATCAGGTTGATTTGACTGTCACTACTTAAATTAGAATCCACTTGAGGAAATGGGAAAAACAGGATCACAAAGTGACCAAATCACAAATACCTTTGTTGACCTTGCCCATTAGTGCCACTTCCAGGTACTTCTTGTTGTCTTCTTTGCTGTAGAGGCCCAGCAGGACTCCTCCCAGTTTGGGTGGCAGGCGGATGGTGGAAACCAGGTAAATGTCTGATGCAGTACTTAACGCTGCTGACAGCTTCAGCACTGCTGAGTCCATCTGCCTGGCATCATGCAGCCCTAGCAAGTCAATTACTAGGAGAGAGTTGGGCGGTAGATGGGGGGGGGTTACAAAGGTTGTGTCAACAATAGTTAATTAACAGTATACATTTTTATTACTGCATCCTTACATACAGATTTGTGGTTTGCATGAGCAAAATGCATCCGTGCATGCAAGTCACTGTTTACGTGGTAAAAATGATCTTGAAGGAGAAGTGCAAGTTTGGCCGGGAGACAAACCAGGCACAATAACATTAGAATAATACACATTAACATTCTTGGAATGCTAATGTGCAAAGAACGAAGTAGGAAAATTCAAGGAAGGTGCCTGTAAGTTATTGATTCATGAGCATTCTATCTATTAACATCTATTAATTTTCTTAATCCTCTCCTGATTAATTTCAACACCCATTCAAAGAAGTACAAGCTTAATTTACAAATGATGTCTTATTCATATGAATAGGCTACATAAAATATTCATTTTGACCCTACACCTTCAATAATAAAATGCCTCTAAACATTTCTATCTGTGAGTGTGAGTGTGTGTGAGCATAGGCATGCAGGCCTATGTGGCAGATCGAGCAGGCCTACTACAGCAATGTGTTGGGCAGCACAGCAAGAAATGAACTGTGGATAGTTTTAGGAATGTTTACTTCTGGGCTTCCCTGTTAACACTGTCATAACAGATTTCCAGGTATGGTAAGTAACCAATAAAATCTTTGGACACAAAGCCCGTCACCAATCCTGCCCCCCAGCTGTCAAAACAGATGAATCTTGCGAGTGCATTTTTTGTCACAATACCCACAATTTGGGTCTTTGCTCTTAGCCAGGTGGCCACTTGAGTGACATATTTCTGGGATTTCTGGAAGTGTATAAGCAGGCGTGAAGAGTGGTGTTCTGAGGTTTTGTCAGCACACTAGGACGTATTTGGTAAAATGAAGATGTTTCCATTTGAGGCAGCAGTTCCAGGTGTTTATGATCCAAGAATGAGGTAAGGAGGATATATTTTTTAAATAAATATATGAATAAAGGCCCAATTAGCTATCCAAACATTAAAACAACAAACATTAAAACTTCCAAAATCATAAATAAATACAGTAATAAATAAGAAAATAAAGATGCAAAATAAAGAAAATAAAGGCCCTCTGAAACTAAGCCTGGGTGGAGGCTGTGTCCATGAAATTAGAAAATTAAAACTTTGTTGTAGGACAAAACCAAATACATGGTTTAGTCCATGGGCCAGGCCAGATTTTGGTACCACTCAAGGTGGCAAAGTCTAGTTATTTTTTTTTAAAGGACACATGTCTGTAGTTGATATTTTGGTATGATAGCAGTTGTTAAGTGGTAGCTTTTTCATAGTTTTCTGCTTTTGAAGTTAGTTACCCTATACTGCAAATTGGATTTTAGGTGCTGGTGCCTGTCCGATTTCAGACACAATTTCAAGGGACTAATTGTTATTCCATTATCATGTGTTGAGTATCAATTTAATGGGTGGTGTCTAAGCTTTCATTTAAGTCCAGTTGTTGGTCTGTTTGATAAACAAAGAAGCTGTAAGAACTCTTCAAAATGTCAACAACACATATTTTTTCATGATTTTTGCCTAAACCATAGTGTGGATTTAAGCACTGTGCCATCTAGGAACATCAAAGACACAAAATTCAAAAACCAGAATACTGCCATGACTCTAAGGATTCAGGAAATATATAATTTACCCATACTATCACATTGAGAAGGGTCATTTGTGGACCTAAAAGTAGACA
>OMKZ01029961.1:0-27740 GCA_900302535.1 Neoniphon sammara
CCTGCAACACCAATGATGAGGACTCAGACACAGGCCTGAGCTCCATGCACAGCCAGGACTCTGACAACCCCCCGGTCTGCGAGTCACTGGTATAGACTAACTTCACACAGAGACATTTTATGCAGTTCAAAGCTACAAACTCAGGGGCAGTGAAATCAGTGTTGGCAATACTGGGGAAACGTTGTTCTCTTCCCTGTCCAAAATGCACCTCAGTATGGACACTGTAATTCTATAGCAATAATTCCTAAATGTAGTCATTGCACAATAAGCTAGGAGCAGGGAAATGATCTAGTGGTCAGAGGGGCCGTCTTTCAACTGGAGGCGGCGGGTTGAAGCCCCCATGTCAGTGAGCAAATGCTCTGCTTTAGTGTCTTTGAGCAAGGCACCGTATCCCTACCAGCTGCAGGGCTGCTGATTTGAGGCTGACCCTGACCTTTGACCTTTGACCTCCGAGTGGAGGGAAGCAAGAAAAAGGATAATTTCACTACTTTCAGTAAAGCATCACATATATGAGGAATAGCCAGCCTAGAAGTATTATAATAAGCCACTTATAATCCATAGCCTACAGTGAGAAGCTAACATTAAGGTATACTTGATCAAATGTGTAGAAAGACTTTGTAACATTGCAGCAGTTTTGTCACCAGGCAGTCCGGTTGATCTTTAGCTGAAAGGAGAGAAATATGTGTTATAACCAGGGACAGCAGGGTTTCCTTTAAAAAGTCACCATCAAGTGTATCTTAATGTTGTCTGCTATCAGCCCCTATGCAGATAGACAGGTCAGCCGCAAACGTGCTACAAACGCTGTTTTGATCAACCAAATGCTACCAAGGGTGGGATCAATTCACTTAGTCGCTTCAAAACATGAATGAAACCGATTGTAATCCCGGCATCCACTCTCAGTTATTATCCAGCACTGCTCAGTATTCGAAATTTTGTGTCAGTCAGTCAGTCTTTTTTTTTTTGTTTTTTTTATCAGTTGTTTTCTGAGTAATGAAAACCGGATGTAGGTGGATTGTTTTGATTCGGGATAGATCCGCTGACCCCGTCCCTGCCTGCTAAGCAGAGCAGATAGATTGTTTGATATTTGTCCTCACAGTATAAATATTGTGTCTGTCTCAAATGCACAAAAAAGTCATATTTATTGAACTGGACGGAGGATCAGCTACTTGTATTGGGAAGTTTCACCGGCTGGATTTACACAGGTACAAAAAAATGTGAATTTGTTTCTGTCATGATTTTTTCTTCCTAGTGGAACAGCCACGGAGAGATTTTTTTTTTTTTTGCATTTGTTTAAATCCAGCTGTAGACTGTTGATTGGCATTGGTTCGGGCTTAATGAGATGGTTGACAGGGACCAAGGGGTTTGTTTCTTTGAAAAGCATCTTTTCACTCAACCCTGATCGCTCCTTTATAGGAGACAAGGAAAGCATGTGTGTTTGCATCGAGACCAAACCCGGGGTGTTGTTTTCTATATCACAAGGAGAAAACTGATGGGTAAAAACATGAGATATCTCCAGTCTAGTATGATTATGACTAAATTGTATTTGTTTTCTGATAAACAGACCTCATATCAACACCCCAGCCAGGCTAGCTGAACACAATTGGACACGAATATGATTGAAATGTCAAAGTGAGAGAATGGTTTCGCGGTGAATGTGCGGCAGCTGCATGGTTACCTGACTCAGTAATGCAGCCGTTCCTCTGAAATCCAACAGTTTTGACAGAAGCTGACAAACTATTATTAGTGTTTTCCTTTGTTAAGGTCAGGAACCTTGAGATAAAACCAGTCAATCAGCAGATATCTGTAAAAAAAAAAAAAAAAAAAAAGTTAAAGATGCTTTTGGGAAAATCAGCCTTACTTAGTCAAGTCTTGTGTCTGTAAAAGCCGTGACTGAAGTGACCTGTTTGAAGCCTTAATGCTGTGTTCATTTCAACTGGGAACGCGTTAAAAACAGACTTCAACTTGAGAATAAATAATGAGAATAATCTTCCTGGGGTCCACGTTAAAACATTCGATTAAAGCAAAAACCCAATAATTGAATCAATGTAAGAGTGTTCATTTACTTCTGCATATGCTTTTAATATTCCCACCAGAGGAAAATACACTCTCTTCTCCTTGTTCCCATTTTTCCCGAGCTGACACTGCACACGCCACATACAGAAATTTACAAGCTGGAAATTCCCAGTTGAATTGAACATAGCATCATCGTGGCTCAGTTTTTACATCCTGGAAATCAATGTCACAAGGCAACATTAAACAGTGCTTCCTGGTGTGCACTTCCAGGGACTGCATAGACACATAAGCAAAAGAACAAAAACATGCTTGTATTGTATATTCCAGAACATATGACATATTTTGAGATCATCCTTGAGCCAAATCATAACATCTGTAATTCTGCCAGTCTGTCATACTGACTTTTAGATGTTTGACTGTCTAACTGTAAAACAGTGAGAAGTAATAACTGTGTAACACCAACCAGCATTAGAAGAGACTGATACTGTTGCTATGGAGTTATAGCTGCGATACCCAAACAGCCTGTGTGGATCTGTTTCATGTGGCTGGATCAGGAAGTAGACGGTTGGGGCTTTTTGAATCCATGACATTCAGCCCGGTCTTGCTAGATAGACGGCTCTAGATCCGCGTTCCTAACTCTGTGAGGCTTCATATACAGTGAGATGCACCGCGGCAGCATCTGAACGCCAGTCAGCGCAATATTAAACATGACTGTTAGTGTTGAAATAAACAGCAAAAATCTATTGGGCTTGTAGTGTGGCTTTTATTCAGCATGACTGACATGTTTGAAAGTGTGTGTACGTGTGCAAACAATTATTTTTTATTTATTTTTTTTGCGTGCCATTTGAGGGGCAACTTCTCCCCACGGCCAAACATCTTTTCCACACCCAGGAAAAAACAGGTTTGGGTTTTAAAGTATGGCTTTAGATGAAAAGATACTTTGCATACCTCTGGGCCAAGATGCTTTATAGTGAAAGGTGTGTGTGTGTGTGTGTGTGAGAGAGAGAGAGAGAGAGAGAGAGAGACAATTTCGGGGTATTTTTGCATGTGTACATTGGCTCTCCCAACGTAGTCGTTATGCACAATTGTGTTTAATTGCGGTTTTCTGGTAGCTCGTGCATGAACATTTGCATTAATTACGATGGAGTGCGAAGCCTGAATGTGCAGACTGCAACTGTACGGTTCATGTAAATACCAGCGCTTACACTGCAAAAATCGAAACCATACCAAGTCATTTTGTGTCATAGTCAGTGTTAAAATCCTGTTTTTCCTTCAAACGAGAGGGAAAAATATGCCAGTGGGATGAGATAATCCCACTTGTTTCCAATTGTTTTCGGATTTTTTTTTTTTTCCAGAGGATCGAGTATAAATATGTTGAAACAAGGCAGAATGAGGCCGATCAGCCCACCAGTGTCATGAAAATGATGCTTGATTCAGGAAAATTCTGGAAACAAGTCGATTAGCATTGGAAACAAGTGGGATTATCTCATCCCCCTGGCAGATTTTTTTACTTGTTTGAAGAAGAACAAGTTTTAACACTAAATATGAGACTCAGTGACCTGTTAAGCACTTGCAGGCTTTCTGATAACTCAAGGACTCTCTAGCGACTCTCTTTATTTTATATTTTATAGTCTGTATTTAGGTAGATTCGGGTAATTTTAAACTGTATTATCCTCTTTCAGGTAGAGTGATAATGCATATTCCTCCAACTGACTGCATCACTTACACACCACACCAACCATGGGAATTCCACACATTTCTCCTCATGAAGCTTGTGTAATTTGTCATCGCAGACAGCAGCGCATCCCTTTGATGATTGCACGCCACACCCTGCTCCTCCGGACTCCGTCTCACATGGACACAGAGGAGCCTACAGTCACTTTGTGCAAAATGAGCCTGGCATCTACAGCGCAGCGGCCTTCCGCCGGGGGAAATTGCTGTTATGCATACAGAGGAAAAAGCGATGTTTACCCAACAGGCACGCATTGTATCTGAAGGTCCACTTTCACTGGGGTATTCTGTGTTCCTCTATATTCCTGGAAAATGTGGGTAGAAGAAGAATTTTGCCTTCACTTTTAGGTGACAAAGGCTTGCATTTTAAGAACAGAAATAGAATAGAAAAATGATAGTGAAACCCATGTTTAGCTTATTTTCAAACTGTTATATAGTTGATGTAAGACATTTTCCCTGAGGGACCATCTTCAGCTCAGCCGACTATCAGCTTGCAGATCTCTATCTCATGCTAATGTGTCAGTCTATATGCCGGGTGACATCTGATAGCTTTCATGCTTACGCCCATTGGTCTTTTAATCAATCCATGCACTCTTTAATGTGTTGTTTAATTCATCAGCGCCTGAACCTACTGGCTCTTTAAGTCATCTATGGTGGACTGATGCATATGTGTGATTGTTTCATTCATTTGCCCTTGGAGGAGCTGATATCTACTTTCTCCTCTGTCTTGGGTGGCAGATTCTGCTTCAGTTCCACTGTCAGGCGTTCCACTGATATCGACAGTCCTTCCCCTCTCCTCTTTAGCCTTCGTCTTATCAAGCTCCCCGAGCAACAGGTTCTTTTAACATTTCCTCTAACTGCGAAACTCCTCCCCAACCAACAAATATCACGCTGAAGCTGTAAACCTTCGTGTCACCGTGACAAGTCCAACTTTGCAGAAGTGCTGCTTCAGTGTTAGTTTAGATCATTTATTTCTACATGTAACTGATTAAGATACATTCTATTTGCAAAGAGACAACATAGAGCCCCTGTACACATTTATGGCCCGCTAATTCCACATATTGTTTTTCTCATATTCTTGTCTTTTGTTAAATATTGGATATGTGTAGATGTGTTTTTGTTAATGTAATATTGCACACATTTTCTAGTTTTGCCATATATTCTTAGCAAATTCCATTAATAATGCTGCTATTTTACAATCTCTCATATTGTTGCATTGCATACCTTTTTAATATCTTTCATCCATATATTTCTACTTAATGTTTCAGTGTTGAAATTGTCAGTTAAGGGTGTTTTTATCAGCATGATTTGCTATAATTTTAGTTCTATGGTATATTTCTATCCTCTTATTATCTATAGTTGCAGTGCGCAATTGGTTTTTAAGTGGGATTTGTGATATATTTCTGGGTGGTTATGAGGTGATTTATGGGTTATAGGAAAATAACATATTCCCACTAAACTAATTTATTATCATTTATTTCTCTAATTTTTCTTTTTTTTTTTCTAGTGAAACACTGACTTGTTTATAATCTCTAGGTCTTATCTAATAATGAAACTCCTTCTTGGGTTAAGCTGTCTGCCTCTGCACAATGTAGCTTGTGATGAGAGGCTGTGAGCATGCATCACATCAGTTTGTGGCATGATGATCCCAAAAGCTTGAGAACCACAAAACTAACCAACAAACAAGCAAAAAACAACAACAACAACAACAACAACAAACAAACAAACGAAAAAAAACCCAACAACAAACAATTCAGATGCCATTGTTCTACCCCAGTAGGAGTTCTGGGGAATAAAAACCCTGCAACAATAATGCAAGATGGCTGTTGATGTCTGAGTGTGTTAAGTGGTCACAAACCACACAGGTTAGGTTTTGTGTGTGTGTGTGTGACCTCTTGGTGCCACACACTTGGCAGAGGCAGTGTGGGGCCATTCATTCATCTCAAAACACTGGAATTTATGTAACTGGACATGGAAGGCTGCAGGGGATACTTTCAGTGTGTGTGTGTGTGTGTGTGTGTGTGTGTGTGTATAAGAACAAGAGAGAGAGAGTGAGATTAAGAGAGAAAGCCAGAGAGACACAGAGAGAGAGAGATATGGTTATGTTATGTAACCCTGTTTTAGTGTTTGTGTGTGTGTTTGTGTGTGTGTGAGTGAGAGAGAGACCCCCTGGTGCTGTGTTTGGCAGAAACAGTGTGGGGTGGTATGAGGCCAGTTAGCAGCAGCTGCTCAGATCTTTCTACCGAAAACACTGGAGTTTATATAACTGGACCTGGAAACGAAGGCTGCAGGGGATACACCGTGTGTATGTGTGTGTGTATGTCTGCATGAATATGAATGGCAATCTAATGTTTAAGACAGAATGCAGCTTGTGTGTGTGTGTGTGTGTGTTGGTGTGTTTAAGTGCCAACATGAAGCAATGAAGTGTGTGCCTTATACACATGCACGACAGCACTGTGAACTACATAAATAAAGTGTATGTGCTTTTATCTGTAAGATACTATAAAGGGTATTTTAGATTTCAGTTTGTGTGACTAAGTATCCCCATAAGCTGCAATATGACCAGGCAGCCACACATGACAAGCAGGCCACAGGAAGGCAGAGGTCAGCTTAGTGTTGGGAACATAGACACCTAAATCATACATGTGTCCCTAGTAGATCATTGGCTGTGGTGCTCTGCAGATACAGTGGGCAAAGCTGTGACCGCTCACCCAGCAGCACATCTGTCAACTGGTGTGAGGGAAGACAAGCTGCTACAATCCACTACTGGAGTGTAGAAATCATACAATCTCTTCACAAATGTCTAAAAAAAGCCTGAAAGCTCTTGTGTGGCATTCTGTTTAGCCAATGCAGTCAAAAATCCAGAACTTAAAATTATATTTACACAATTTACCGTATTTTCCGCACTATAGGGCGCACTGGATTATAAGGCGCACTGTCAATGAATGGTCTATTTTCGGACTTTTATATATAATCATATATAAAGCGCACCGGACTATAAGGCGCATTAAGCGAAACAAAACAGATAAGTCAGTGAGTCAAACTTTATTAAACGCGTTCTCATTAACTCTCAACATTGTTCAAACGTTAATTAGCGTATTCACAATAACTCCCAACCTTGTTCAGTTGTAACACGTAAAAAAACACAGTCTGATACCGCTATATAATGATACCTGATCTGATACCGATATAATCCATATATAAGGCGCTCCGGATTATAAGGCGCACTGTCGTTTTTTGAGAAAATTAAAGGCTTTTAAGTGCGCCTTATAGTGCGGAAAATACGGTATATTGGTTGTTCACAATATTTGCAATGTTTTATATCACTAAATCAGGGTGATCAAATAGATTATGTCTTAGAAAGTTTAGACTGGCTGTGATGGAAGCGAACTGTAAACAAATTATTTTTTCATATCAATTTGTTTGTATATATCTAAATGACAATAATGTGTGTGTGTGTGTGTGTGTGTGTGTACATGGGAGTGTTTGAGAGGAAAAATTATGCAATATAGACAGGTCTTAACACCAGGACCAGCTCCTCACAATACTTGCTGACTCTGTAGCTACATCAGTTGAGTTCACCTGCTTTAAAGGAATACTTCACCTAAAAATTGTATATTTTGTATCTTTTATTCACCCCAAATTGTTTCCAATGCCTTATGAAAAAAGTTTTTAATTGGATGCCTCATGGAGAAGGAAAGTCAGTGTAGCCAATGAGGCAGTAGGACTCCTGGCCAATAGTCAAGCCGGAGGTCGGTCTTCAATATACAACATACAGGCAGGTTTACTTAGCAATGTTTTAGTGAAAATATACACTGGAATGTTTGGATTGTATTGAACATACAAATGGAGAGTCAAGACTCTGTATATTCTCTGAAATTAACATTTTTTCCCCTTTTTGTTTTTGCTGCAGATCAACTCCATTCTAACAAATGCAATGAAACACATTTCTTGTCAGACATTCATGACAATTCGGGGTGCATAAATGATTCAAAATATGTGGTTTTTGGGTGAAATATTCCTTTAAGGAATTTGAAATACCAGCCAACAGACAATTGTACCTAAACACTAATAGATGAGGTTATGAAAAGACTGGAAGCTCCACTCAAGAACATGCATTTTGTGTGGGATGGCACCAAGAGTGATAGTTTCATTAAACCATCCACTTTTCAAAGGTAATCATCTGAACACCACCTCCTTGCTGGGGCATTCACTTTGCTAACAGAGGATATTAGGGAATGACACCTTTGGCCATTCTGTTGGACCTTTTATCCATTCCATAAGTGAATATGGATAGCAGCACAATGACCACACCCCCTCGCAAATGATGTGTTCCTGACTGTATCTGTGATGAATCTGAAGCTACACTAAGGTGACTGATAGTGGCCACCAGCAGTAGCCTATCCAAAGTAAGAAGACTGACCTTTTAGCAATACTCATTCACTATATACAGTGGTTCTTTAGCTGTTTAGTCTCGCATCAACCTCCACCTTCACTTTCTACGGAAGCTGGGAAAGCCATCCATGATAGTTCCAAACAGTACTTAATTTTTATATTTCATGCAAATTTGATCAATCTCCTAATCAAAGCTAACAGACATGGCTGCATATCATTTAAGATTACTTAGCAAATGCTATAAGTCCTCACTTTCTCACTTTTGAGATGGTGCTCATCACCCATTATCACTTAACGTTGTGTTTGCTAAAATGTTGCATGAGAGCATGAGAGTTGATGATCTACCGGGGATACGTGGATTATTTTGGTATCCATGTTCTTTCACTTAACAGGTAAATTGACCGAAAGGCCAAACTCACAAAAACTTCCTTTAAGATGAATGATTTGGAAAGGATACATACGGCTGCTGTTATATGGATTTTTTTCTATATATCAGAATAGTAAAACACTCAATTTCTTTTTTTCCCTCATACAGCAATACTCACTGCAAAAAGATGTTTGAACTTTATACAGCCCTTCCTATACATCTACATGTAGTTCAACTGTCATCTTCAGTTACTGTATAATGCCAGTGTCTTATTTCTTTGTGCATGCATACATATACATTTGTGTGTGTGTTAATTTGTGCATGGGTGTTTACAGGCGCTTGGAAATGTGCATGATGTAAGCTATATGCTGTAATAGGCTAGGTTTTATAGACCACTAGGAAGAATGGATTGAAAACCTCATAAAGAGAAATAAAAACAAAAAACATCACACCAAATAAAAGCTTATAACTACACAGCAAATAACATAAATGAGCTTCGCTGAGTGCTTTAGATTTAGGAGAGAGAGAGATGGTGAATGGCATACAGGAACAGCTGTCCGGCTTGGACAAGAGGATAGTGTGTGAATGTGTGTGTGTATGCGTGCACGTGCATGTGTGTGCAGGGTTGGCTAATCCCTGCAGAGGGCCAGCAGACAGCCAGGACTAAGTGTGTGTGTGTGTGTGTGTGTGTGTGTGTGTGTGTAGGGTATGTGATGCCAGGAGAGACGGTCACACCGGGGTTTGTGTGTCCTCCAAATCACATGCACAGCTGGCGTCATTGGCATTATTTTAAAAACAATATCAGTGCTTCTTAATCTGTCTGAATTAAACGATGAGTATAGCTGAGGACAGTCAGGGGACTCGGCCATTTGGTGTGTATTCATGCATGCGTGGGTCTGGTCTGGATACTGGCTCATACTGGCTCTCTACAGGGAAACCTGTTTCTGTTCACGAGACACGGTCACAGCGAGACCTGATACACTACCTGGGATGGAAGTGGAAGGAGCCTGTCCACTCTAAAGAACGGTTTCAAATGTCAAGAAATTTGGGATTTAAAACAATTCAAAAATTGCTGGTTACTGTAGTGCTTTCATTTGCCCTGATAAGCTTTCACAGTGTTTGTGTGTGTGCTTGTTGCCAACAGCGAGGGACACCTGCTGGTCACACAGCTGGCGACAGATGTGGCTTAACTGTTTTCTGCTGGACATTTTAAATACCTCATCAGCACTCCACCCAAAGTTAAATTAATACCCTAAATGAAGGAATTTAATGAAGGAGTGTATCTTGAGAAAATAGGAAAGAAAAGGAGGCAGAGAAAAGACCACCACCTCACTACCAGCTTCTCTTTATTGTGTCCTATATTTTTTTCTATGACCTTATAGACTTTGTGTGTGTGTGTGTGTGTGTGTGTGTGTGTGTGTGTTGCAGCCACTATTGCCTGGCAACCATCAGATACTAGGATAAGAGTGAAGCCCTCATCTCACCTTACAGTTCTGTCCTTAAGTGTCCCTCCTCATCTTAAAGAAATACACCAAGTTTTGGAAGAATGTCCCGTTGGCTGATTTGAATGTTGATGAGAATTCAGGCACCGAAATTATCCACGTGTCCCTGGTAGATCATAAGCTACGGCGCTCCATGCTAACACTTGAACATACACTATGTTCGGTGATTTTAACCACTAGGATTATCCAAAGTAAGAAGAGCATTTAGTAACAAAAAGTTGTTTGGTTTTCTATTATACAGTATTTATAAAAAATGAACTATTATTTACTCAATATAGCTTTACTCAATAAGTACATTTTTGGATCTATTTCAAGTGAGAAACCATGTATTCATGCACTGCGAAGAGACTTTTAGCTGTACAGTCTCCCATTGCCCACCACCTTTATGTCCTGCGTAAGCAAAAATAATGTTTAGAAGTGCTAGTTCTAAACATTACTTTTGTCATATTTCAAGGAAATTTCACCAGCCTCCTCCACAAAACTGCCAGACTATGCTACATATAATATTTAGTTTTAGAGCTGCTATAAGTTCTCGTTTTCTCACTTTTTAAATAATGCTAGTGGCCTACTAACACTCAACATAGTGTATGCTAAAGTGTTGGCATGGACCATGGGCACCAGTGATCTACCAGAGACACATGAATGATTTTCACCACTTAATAAGTGATATAACAAATGAGACATCCTCCCAAAAAAATCTGGCATATACTTGTACGAATTAACAGATAATTGTTAGCCTGCAGAACACTAGATAACCTACTCTCACCTCAGCTGATTAATTCAGTCATTTACCAACAACTACTTATTTTTAAATTTCATAAGGCATCAAGTGGTTTGGCATTTGTTCTTCTTGATCATGAAACAGTTGAAACATATGAGAGGCAACATCAGCTGTCTTTTATATTGTGAGCAAAAGGACATTAGGACACTAGCCATATGCTATAGCTTTGTGCACAGACCATGGCATATTAGGTCTTCGCCTTCATCATTAACCTTTTATTATAGCTTATATAGAGCACTGAACCATAAGTAACAAGTCACTGACCTTATGATTTATAGAGCTTGTTAGTGATATTATTTATTTAGACTTTTCTTTCTTTACCCCAGGCGGTGGTGTGCTCAGCAATATGGGATGCACTCAGAGCCACTGATGCAGAGAGTTGAATTGTGTGACCCTTACACTAATAAATCCCATTCAATTCACACACTCATTTTTCTAAAACTCAGCTTTCTCCTAGCACCAGAGCAGAGCTATCCAATCCATGTCTATCAGTGTGTCTGAGCAAATCCATATAGTGCTCTACACATGGACACCCAACAGAGACAGACTAAGATCATGAATAATAAAACAGGAACAGCTTGTAAGGCCGGGACCGTTGTTTTGCCGCGTCAAACTGGATTAAGATATGAGCTGATGTAGGCGGTGAGGATGGGATATAATTGTACATTTGACTTAGGGATACACATCGTGGTGACAACGGTTGAGAGCAAGTCAAAGTGCATTAGTGAGCATGTGTTTAAGCGTCCTCCCTGCTGAAGTGTCTGTGAGCAATACACTGAATCCATGCCTACCAGCTCCAGGGCTGCTGCTCTGTTGCTAAGTATCCCTGCTTTGTTAGGTAGAAGTACCTTGTAAAGTGACAGGAAGGGTGGAGGAGAATGACATACAATACAGGCTATGAAAAGGATTGAAACCTGATTGAAACCCATGACCTCTGTGAGTGTCATGTCATACAGACACTCGTTATCTGCCAGCTCTTCCTCTGGTACACTGAAGTGATGTATTTTACGTCAGAGAACTTGTTCAGTATATTTGAGTATAGTGAGCTACTATAGAAACTGATTTCTGTTGCATGTCTGAAATTGATTTTATTGTAGAAATATGAAGTCTCTGTGAAGGTTTGGTAGCTGCATTTCCCATAAAACATTTAAAATAACTGCAAGCAGATGGGTAAATGCCACAAAAACATCGAAGGACTTAAGGTACGTGTCTATACAATCTGTTTAAGCAAATAAAACATAGCCTCGATTGGATGCCGCATGATGACCTATACTACTACATCATCATTTGAACAAACTGGTTGCTACGGGCAACCAGTTTGTTTGCTAGCTATATGGCTGTGCCTTGCACTGTTGACAGAATCTGTTAACAGTTATAATTATAGGTGCATTGCTGTTTCCTTTCTGATAACACCATGCCATTCTTTGCATATATGAGACAAAGGAATGTCTTTGATTTCATCTGTCCACCTGTATCTACTGATGTTACCGCCATCCGCCATGACAACCACATCTGTCTCAGGTCAGAGGTCAAAGAGCAACTGTGTGATTAAATCCTATAAGCATGTCCTATTTGTATTCAGCAAATGTTTTTCCAACACAAATTATCGCATTTCTTTTTAGCAAATAAAAAGTTTATCCACTTCAAGGCAGCGTATAAACTTTCAGTCACTTTTTCGGGACTTTATTCAACATTTCCTATTTCCATCAAGCATTTTTTTGCGATACAGCAAAATGTGCATAAAAAACAGCTGATGCAAACGCGGTTACTGTGACAGCTTAATTCTGACAGCAGTGGAATTTGAGTTTTTCTGCCACAGGACATGGCCCCACGCTGGATCTCTCTGAATTGGATGTGGTTGCATACATACAGTATGTTTCTCTATGCCACCTCCAAGCATGGTCTGAAAAACAGTTGTAGTTTCACAAGATCTAAACAGTACTTTGGAAGCATTTCTATCTTTATAGGGAAAAAAAATCATCATGATCAAGTCCAGAGTGACCAGACCAGACATCAGAATTTCAACCTACAGGATCTAAGTTGTTGGGGATGGGATATTCTTCTCTGTCCCACTTTGTGATTTAGGTTGATAAGATGGATGGACTTTTACACAAAATTTGTCCCAGTGCAGCTTTAAATGACGAGAATTCTCAGACATATCATATAATTCAATAGAGTTCTCCTTATTTGAAATAGACCGAGTCGGCATCGGATTGTTCCAGCATGGTGCCCTCGAAATGCCCTGTCAGATTTATTCAGTCTGTCTCATTACCCAGAAAGCAGAGATGAGGGAAGGGGGGAGAGAGAGAGAGAGTGAGAGGGAGAGAGATTGAGGGGGGGAGAGAGAGAGAAATGGTGAGAAAACCAAAACCGGAGGGAGGGAATGAGGAGTGAGAGAGGATGACAAACAGGAGGTGTGGGGTAGCATGATTTATAGAGGGAGGGAGACAGGCCTTGACGTTTATGACCTTGATGAGCCTGTTCTGCTCTTTTTTCCTCCTCCTCTGTCTTATTCTGTCGCTACGCTCCTCTCCTCCTCCTCCTCCTCTGTCGCTTCACTCATCTGCCAGTCAATTAAGGTGAATGCAGGCAGGGTGGGCGGAGAGAGAGTCAATATTTCATGACAACAGCGAGGCAGACGGGGCGGCGGTGGCATCGACAACAGGAAATGCACACAAGCTCAAAAGCTCGAGCATTAAAGGCAGATGTCTGGAAAAGATCTGATTTTTTCAGTCTGCTGCCCGACTGATTCATATGAATACCTGTGGTTGGACTGATACGCATTTTTGAAGACCGATACAGATAGTTAATTTGGGATCGAAGCTGCTGCTAGCCAATATTTTCTAATGACAGTCAATATCTTTAAACTCGAATAGTTTTATGGCCAAAAACACTGACTGGACGGCATCTGACTTGTAACGGACCAGGATTGGGCCAACCTCAATAAATAACAGCTATTTGAGTAGTTTAAAAAAACAAAACAAAACAACTATACTTTTTTGAACTGCTATTCGAATATGTTTGTAGCTACAGATTAGCAAGTATAGTGAGATCTGGTGTTTACAGTATAACAGCCACTCTAGAATAAGCCTGCCGTAACTTGTATGATACTGTTGCCTTGGCAAAATGAAGTAAAAAGGAACCATGCCCAAACTTCAGGCTGATAATGACCCACCAGCCTCTGTAACAACTGTGGCAGAATGAGTTGTTTTTTTCCGGAAGATGTGTACAAAACCACACTGATCTGACCTTGAGAGTCACTAAGGACTTGAGCACTTTTGAGAGATCGGCTCTTTTCCAGTTCTTTTTCACTTGAGTAGGTTTCTCATCAAGCACTTGTACTTGTGGAGTGAAAGTGGACTAACGGCATCGATTGCAAAAATTACTTCAGGGCTTCCATTATGGCTGAGAAGCTCGACTTGTATCTTGCTCAACTTGAGCTTGCATCATTCTTATCTGTGAATCTGAGCCCTCCACAAACAGAGACAGAAAAAGAAGAAAAAAAAGTAGCTTGGATAAAAGAAATGACGCCAGTTTAGGATGACGTGGAATTGTCTTGTTGTGGGTTGAAGGGAGATGGATGGAGGTGGAAGGGAGAGACTCAGATGAAAGGTCAGTGCATCATCTGTTGGAAAAATGAAATGAAGAAGCGCGCTGGAAAGCTGGCATCAAACATCAGAGCGGTTCATGTGGTGTGATGATCCCCTCACTAGTGGATCACAGAGGAAGCGCGCTCATCTATTTTAGTCGTTCATTTTCCAGATGGGCAGGGCCGCGTCACAGTAGTGCACGTGTGTGATCACCGGTGCAGCAGAGAGGAACAGATTTGTGATGCAGGAAATCAAATCCCACAATATCAATAGAAAACATTTCCAAACACACACAAGAGATTTTCAGTGTAGTTCAATTAGGTTTAGACCCATATATTGGATTGCTGACAAAGGTGTTTTATTTAAAGGAAAATTCCGGCCTAAAACACATCAACACGGTTTAAAACCTCGGACTGTTGATTTACATTGTGTTTCTGGTGCTGTTTTGTTGTTTGATGGTGTTTTTTTTGTTGTTGTTGTTATTTCACAGCTAACTAGCCAAAAGCGAATCCATAGATATCACTGTGAGAAACATTAGCTATCAGATTTCAATGTCAACCCCTAAAAATGAATTAGCAAGGGCTTCTTTGCTGACTCGGTGATTTGAAGCAATGTTAAACAAACATACAGGGAGAAATCCAGCACAGAAGAGGGAGAGCTCACTTCTTTCCTGCATTGAGCTCCACTGTAGCTGCAGCTGCTCACTGTGTGCATCGTGAAAAACAGAATCACACCCTAAAACAACAAACCAGCCCCAGAAATGCAAGTCACCAATCCCCCATTTTAAACAGTGTAAATATGTTTTAGGGTGGAATTTTCCTTTAAATTCAGTCTCATCCTTGATTACTTATTCTGTTAATTTGGAATTGATCTGTGTTTCACTGACTGTCTATGGGAGGCCCTTAATATGGATTGATTCTATTGAGGCTTTCAAGAGTTTTAGCGTGCCATGATGGTCCAAATGTTCTCTTTTTTTCTCCCTGACAAGAACAAAACGCAGAGTACTTGCAACTTTATAATTCTATGGCTGTGATAATGATGGAATTTAAAGTTGAATGAATATATGGGGTTACACAATTTAATTTGTAAGCTAATTTCATATCTGCATTTGGAAGTAGGAACAGCCCTGTCGGCGTGCCTGTGCGGTGGATTGAGGTGGTTTGATGGCAGGTACGGGGGGCTGCTGTGACGGACTGAACTCCACCCAGCGCACTAATGTAAGCTCTGGGTTAACCATCAACCAGGAGTCAACACACACTGCCTGACGCTGCCTTGACCTCACGTTCCTCACTCCTGTTAAAGGCAAACACATCGCCCTGTGTGTGTGTGTGTGTGTGAACCAAAATGAACGTCACATTTATCAGATTTGTGTGTTTATGAGAAAGGAAAACACTATAAAGTCATTTAAGACTGGATTCTGCTCTTGTCAAACAAGCCAGGCATTTAAGTAGTCCCAGAAGCAAGGAAACTGACAGGTTGCAGCGGTGTGTTTACGTGTGTGTATAGAACATGCATTTGGTATTCAAACGAGTTCCCACAGGTGGGAGTCGCACCTCTTAAGCGATACAGGGAGCCGGGGCCTAATGCCAAAACTTATTAATCATCCATTACTGGAATTAGAGCCTGGTAGTGATACACTTTCTGACTTTCATTCAGCCAGAAACAGTCATAGTTATTTATTGAACTATAGTTTGACATAGTCTCCATATATTAATCTTAGTGAGTTCACACAAGCTTTGTTAATACTTCTGACCCATTCAAGCAACTCCCTTAATCCAATCAGAGCCATCTCATATTGAGCTATACTATATCGAGCTTCATTATTTGTCGCTGGTAGTAAGAAACACAAACACAAAGATACTATATAACTCATTGCTGTCACTGATTTAAATGAACAAATTGAGTTATTCTATTATTAGAATTCACATTGGTGAAATTATTGATATGAAAGTGGATGAATAAGCTGCTGTTCATTACAATCACCACTGGTTTCCAATCATCTATATGGGTCCTGATGAAGGCCTTTGATGCCTGAAGCAATCATGTGTTATAAAATAACATCCTGCACAAACCCCCATTTGTCTATGACCATTTTCTACCACAATAAAACCAAGCTTGCACTAAGTTTGTTCAATTCACCTCACAGCACAATGGTGACAATGTGGTGTTTTATCATCCATACACTGCCGTGATAATTGCTGTCATGCCACAGTGCAATGGGAGAAAAAAGGGGGAAGTGGAGGGGAAATAATGAAATTTGACAGTAAGAAGCAGCCTACAAGGGTGTAAAGAATGTGGAGCCTTTCAATGGTAATCACAATTCATTTGACAGTTATATATTTCAAGGAAGGAAAAAAAAAACGCTGTCCCCTCTGGCGGTTATCACAACTGATTTGAGTGCTATTTAGAGAAAATCTACTCAGGTTACCTTTACTTGGCTTTTCTCTGCACCGCCCGGGTGTCATTCAAAAGCCTGAACAAGCCCACCCATTCTCTAACAACATGACCGGGTGGGGCCTCATTACAGTGGGGTGGATGGGGGGAGGGTTATGTGCGATTTTACAGCTTTACTTTGCAGCTTAATGACATAATGACACAAAATGACACAATCCATTATTTAAAGATAATAAGCTGGAGACAGGCTGTTGTTGAGGGTTTGAAACCACACTGGTGGTACAAGCTTCCATTGGATAGACCTAGTCTAATTCATAGCATAAATGTCCATCCTGAGTCAGTCAGTCTCATGCTCACAGTTGAAATCTTGATTTCATAATCAGCAGTTCCTCGCGGTTGGAAAGCCAAGCATAACAAATGAACTGAAGACAAACCACAGTCTATAATGATCATCATATTCACCTACTGTTTCCTGTGTTCTTAATTGGTATGAATACCAGACAAGGGAAATTACAGTGAGGAGTGCAGACAAGTCCATCTAGTTTTGCTTAAGTGGCAGAGACTGAAATCAGATTTGTTTTGACTCCCACTGCCTCCAAAATCTCTATTCTGGCAACATGGCAGGTTAACAAAACTCTGTCCAATAAACAAGCGACTTATGAGTCCATGTGACTTCTGTTTACAAACCCTGGTTGGAGCATAATTGGGCAATGTGAAGCTAAATGAACCAGATACATAAATGCAATAAATTAAACTTTTCAACTATGGTGCAGGGCCAAGAAAACAAACTGGTGCAGATGTGCTACAGACACAGTGTTTCCACCAATCCAGAGTTATTACATAGTGGTTGCTAGTGGAGACGTGACACAATCACTGTTAATGTTTTTACAGATGATACCAACAACAGGAGTGGGATTGGAAGAGGGAACTGCTATGTGTGTGAGAGATGAGGGAAGGAGAGACAAAGAGATAGAAAGAGATGGAATCACAATATCTTCACTAAATATCAAACTGACTTTCGCTCCAAACATCGTACCACCACTGTATCATATTATATTTATTATATTATACTGTCATTTCAAAAAGACATACCAAAATGCTAAAATGTTTGGTTGCTTTACTGATTTTAGAAAAGCTTTTGATTCAGTTCGGGGTGAAGGCCTCTATTATTGAATCTATTTATATGAAAAGTATGTACAGTCTGCAAATTGAAGATAAACGCTAAACAGTTTACCCAGAGGAGAAGTCTGCCAGGGCTGAGTCCGACACTATTCAACATCTACATAAATGAACTTGCAGCGCAGCTGGACTCACGAGAAATTAAAGTCCTACTCTATGCAGATGATCTGGTACTATTATATTGAAGTACAGGTCCATCCCGTCATCCTGGCTTCACTAGTTGGGAGAATCATCCAACAGAATCTCTATATGCTGAATTCTGCAGACATTTTCTACACATACAAACACCAACAAACGCAGGGCAGAATTAGGCCGATGCTAATAATAATCATTCAAAAGGCACTAATAGGTGCCAGGATTTTGGAATCACCTTAATCCACTTCCCCAGTCAACTTGTATTCCAAAGCTTTCCAAACCCAAGAGCTGAACTAAGTCAAAGCGGAATGGAATAATGCTAAACAGAGATTATGAATTAGCAGAATATACCGTCTCTCTGATGGCAGAGACAGAATGCAGAGACAGATACTGACCAAATACAGACACGCCGACCACCAACGGGCAAAACAAACAGGATGACTTAAGAAATCCAGCAGAAAGAAAACAGAATGTCTTAAAAGTTGAGGCAGGAAGGAGAGATTCCCTCTAAAATGTGAAAAATTCAAACATCCCAGAGAAATGGTCTTAACAAATTCAGCTCCCACTCTTCCAATGTCAAACAGCTTGATGAAGAGTCCAAACTAAGAACTGTTCTAGGAAAACTAAACAGATCTGGGCAAACAATATGTATTATCCTGCCACATGCTCAAGAAAAGTGACAAACACACACCAATACAAGGTGTGATCTCCACCTTGATGTTTCAGCAATATTGTTAACATTTATGCCAATAAAGCACTTTGAATTGAACTGAAAGAGAGAGTGAGGGAGAGCAACATGCAGGATGTTCACTCTGACTCCAGTCCCATCATCATCATCGCCGACAGATGAATAGAAGGAAACAGATGCTGCCTTTTTCCTTCCTGTCTGCCACTTCCTATTACCTCTGCGGCGTCTCTGCTTGTCTGTGAGATGCGTGTGTGCCTTTCTGCGCTCGTCGGCACAGCTGGAAAGGGTGACGTGGTAGTGGTGGTGGTGTGTGTGTGTATGATAGCAAGAAAGATCCTGCTGTCCAGTTTCCATTTTCTGCTCTGCAGTTCAGTTCAGCCAAAAGTGGACGCATGTGAAAATTGTGAGATGACTTCCGGCTTGGGAAAATACGAGTTTCTGTTACGTCTGCATCCAGGTCATCCAAGTGCCATACTTTATCACATCACCCTGCATCACTATTATAAGCACAATTCCCTGGCTATTGACCTTATCCTAAAAATGGATGTAAAGCTGAGTGAGTCATGAGGTTTAAAATGGAGCCGACACTTATACATTTTTTGAGTTTAGGTTTTCAGTGTTAGGCAGTGAGAATAATGACAGGAAAGAGAGGATTGAGCAAGAGGCGTCACTACAGATGCTGACCTATCATTTGATGCTCAGTTAAGCAGGCTTGTGCAGCCCACTTCAGAACCATCTCCAAAATTATGCTAAGGTTTTAATATTCAGCAAGTGGAAGAAAGTCATTGATGCATTGATTTTCTCTCATCTCAGCGACGTCAACACTCTACTCCTTCTTAAATCTACTCTCTCCAGCACCTCCAGTTTGCAGAGCATGCAGCTGTCAGGATTTTAGCTGGAGCGCAAATAGAAGAAATCACAGCTTTTCAACCTGAACAAAGATTTTGCTGATCACTTTGAAAACGTGGATAGATTTTGCCCCTGGGGTAAATCTCTGACCTGCTAACCCCTAATGAGCTCGAGTACAACCAAGCATGGACTCTGTGTTTTTCCTAAGCCTAAACTGAAATAAAATTTGACACTTTATCACTGTGAGATCAACAGCTATGGGTGAATGTACGATGCAGAACTGGGTCCATTTTGTTGTTTGGTGCTGTATTTTTCTTATTCCCACAGAAATCTGGCCAAACAGAGATCATAATCAGAGTATGAGCTTACCAGATTCGTTATGTTTACATGCATCAATCCAAAACCAGGTTACTTCAGTAACCTGGTTAAAGATTCTCCATGCATGTAAACATAGTCAGCGTTATCCTTTAATTCAGATCAGATGTATTCACATTTTTTGTTAAGTGATGTTTTTCTTTTTGTCTTTCTATTCACGGTGGTTTTCCTGAGTAACTTAATTTCTGCCTTGTCTTGATGACGAAGCACTTTGTAAACTATTAGTTATTATGTATACAGTTATTATCAAATATGAAAGTGCAGCCTTAGCCAGGAAACAAACGGAGACATTCCTCCTCTCTGCTCTGGAATGAAAGAATGTGATTGTAGATTAGCTTAACAGGGAGGATGTTGGGAAATAAAGGCAATCATTAACCTCTGGTTCCACTCTGGCTATTTCACACTCTGTCTCTGTCCTCTCGCCTAAATTTAGCTTCTCTCTCTGTCTTACTCTTTTTTTCCCCTCTCCGTACCTTTCCATGTCTCAAACGGTCTCTCAAACAGATGGACAGTGTTAAACCAGAGCTGACAATCTCTCTGATATCAGGAGGCAGGTGGCAGATTTCTTAGTAGACATTTTTTAATGGTGTACAATATTTGGATCACAGCTTGAACAGGTGAAAACTAAGCTTCTTGTGGATTTCAGCTGCGAATATACAGATGGAGGAGGAAGGGATGGATTAAAAAAGATTTTTGAGGGCTGTAAAATATAAATGGACTGTGCAGAAGGGGGTGGGTTAACTATTTTGGAAATGATATGTTAAGTGCCTTAGCTCCTTCAGCTCCCTGAACATCCCAAACAGCAATTACCTGGATTCCCCATGTGAAAAATGCGGCAAAGCACGGATGCAAGCAGGGCAGGTCCTCCTGAAAAAGAATACATCATAGGTTAACGACTGAATCTAAACTTGTTAATCATCACGCTGTGGCATAATAACCCAAGCAAGCAGACTTGCTAAGCCTACTGTTCTAGTGTTAAGACTTACGAAAAGCCTCACAGCAGGATAACAACATTTTTAAGGACTTCAGGGAATTATAAGTAAAACACCAACACAACATTAATAATTGACTCAAATGGGAGCTTTGTTTTACAGTAAAACTCAAGAAAAGTGGATCGCTTAAAATGTTTCCTGTAATCCCCGTTTGAAAACAAACACTTTGCCACGCTTGTAAGTCCCTAATTAAGAGGTTAAGGCTAATGTTCCTCAAACAATACGGTGAGCTGATTTGCCAGGCTGTTAACAGGGAAGGTAAAGTGAACAGAGGTATGTGACCTCTTTGTCCACCCCTGCTTTTCTGGCCAGGTTGGCCCCGTCCGCCTTTGATCCTGAACTACCGGGTCAAACCATTACAAGGTCAGAGGGTCCACTTTGCACATTCCACAGCTTTTAATAGGTCACTACCTTAATAGATTAAAGTGTGTGTGTGTGTGTGTGAGAGAGAGAGAGAGAGAGAGAGGTGTTGAAATGAAATGACAGTCATTTGGATAGAGAAACAAAAGGGAGGGAGGTTGATACAGAATGAGAGAGAGAGAAGAGAGAGGGGTATGTCCTAAATGAATCATTCACAAATCACTAGAGCCGCATTTGACTTCCATAATTTGTAGTTATATGGATCTCTCTCTATCTCCTACTTCAGTGTATCCCAACTTCTCCTCTGCTGTTTTCGACCCACCTCTATAGGATCTGGGCGTGTTGTCGCTGAGCCAAGTATCGGTGTGTCGGATCAAAACAATTATTTCAATCCACGCCCTTCGCCCATCTATCCATCCATCCATCTATCCATCCAGCTCGGCAGGCAGCGAGTGCAGATCCGGTTGTGTTTTCTCTCTGGGCATGACAGATTAATAGCAGCGGTAAATCACACCGTACTGTCGTGACACTGTAGCTGAGTGGAAACAAACAGAGAACACGGAGATATTGGCACAAGTCCAGGAGGTTACAGAAAAACATTAGGGAACAACCCCCACCCCCCCAAAAAAGCTGTCACCTGTTGCCTGAATGTGCATTGCGGTTAAAATATGACTCATGGGTACGTAAAGGAAATTGTGCAACCTTACAATAATGCAGGTCAACTGGATCTTTTTAATTGATTAAATGACATTTAAAGACCAAATCAAAAATAGTGTATGACATAAAATTAATCAAACTAAACTGAAGCACTGTGCAAATGACATTTGAATTTTAGCTGGTAAGTGAGGAAAAAAGATAAAAACCTGAGAGACTGAGAGTAAACAAAACAAAAGCGGGCCCTGTTGAGTCAACACATTCTACCTGTGAGTGTTAATTAATGTAAGTAGTTCCCACACATACCTGAGGTAATTATGCGCCGATAACTGTGGTTTTGGAAGCTAAATGAAAAACTGACTCATTAACACACAAATGCGCGCGCGCACACACACACACACACACACACACACACACACACACACACACACACACACACTTCAAACACAGCAGTCCTCCAGCCCAGGACAGAAACGCCACTAAATAAAGAATAAGTCGCCATTAGAAACCATATCAAAATTTTATTAGTTCCAACTATATAAAAGTCAATAAAAACACAGACAGAGATGCTTTATGAGTCGACTGGACACAAAAACAGCACCGTCAGAGCAATACACGGGGAAGTAGCATCAAAATAGAAGTGGCTCTACATGCATGTACACGCACGCATGCAAACACAAACACAAACTATTCAGGACACGATGCGTTCAAAGCTGCTGCCTGTTCACCAAGTCTCACACCGCAGCTGTAAAAATCCCCTCATGCAAAATTCAATGATGAGTTGCAGCATTTTGTTCTGAGTCTTCAGGTGAACCGATTTCACATTTGGGTCCCAGACCAACGCCTAATCTAAAGTACTAACTAGTGAGCTTTCAGTGCAGAAATTCAAGTCTGAAGTGAGACGTTTAGTGCTCCGCGTTGCTTCCGTCCTTCCGCCACGTCCCTCTTGCTTTGTCAGTCTCAGATGAGCTTCGACTCCCTGACATTTCTGAAGGGGATGCTGGTCTGATATTTGGATGACAGCTCCCTGAAAGACAAAGACAGGGAGAGAGGAGAGATAAACTGAAGATATTCATCAAATTGGACAGAGAAGTGAGCAATGGGCAGTTGGTAACAAGTCAGCAGTGACCATGATGTTCCCCATGACTGATGCAAGTCTCTCTGGATGAAACTGTTTTGTTTTGGATGTTTGATGTACAGTTTCTCTGTGGCTCAATTTTGCTGTGGTGGAGAAGTTCTCTTTGTCGCATTGTTGTATTGGTTTCATTCTCTCGATTACAAGTGATCCAGGGCTTGTCACATAGACTCAGCAGTAAGCCTGATTCACTTGTCTGCGCACTTTTCTGTAAAAGACCTTCTCTGGCGTTCATACCTGTTGGGAACATGTGAAGGAACAGTTAATAAGAACATCAGTCTAGACTGTGGTTCCTTCTGCTATTCTGGGGTTTCTGAGCATGTGGAAGTGCAGGTTATCACATACCAACATCCGTTTATTTATACCCACAAAACATCATGTTAAGGGGTCGTTTCCTGCTGGCGGGTTGGTTGCATCTCAATCCTACGAACTGCACTGCAGCGCTCTTGCAAAAAGACTGAGATAGGCATTCTCAGCTGTCTAGGTGCAGTTATGTGGTGCCGCCTGAGTTTGAATGCCATTGTTCTCACCTGCCTGAATGAACCGAAGTAGTAAATGTTCCAGAGTCAAAATAAACCACTTAATGCATTCCTGATGTGAATGCAGCCTAAAGGTATATAAGCTTTTCTGTCAGTAGGGATACAGCGGTTATGATGCCTGAGAAGATGCCTTAAAGCATTCGGTTAGGTATTTTTTTCTGTATTAAAATGTTGATACCCATCATTTATAATGGTGCACAGCACAAGCTCACTGCTAGCTTCAGTGACAAGAAACTTGCCACTCTGCTGCAGCTTCTTGCAAATTCAACAGGACACTTGTTTTTGGTTCAGGTTGTGTCTCTCTGCTTTACTTAGCTCTCTCTTTGCTGCATGTGCCCAAATTCACGCTCCGCAGTGCTTCTACATCTGGTCTGAATCCAGGCTAAGATGTTATGACACATTATGTGATAACAGTGGGCTACCCGTAAAAAAGCCTTTTTGTTGCCTTGATGAAGGGGGGAACAGAAGATTTGTTCCATGTTGACTGCTCCAAAGAAAGTGACAGCAACAGGCTAGAGGTTTTTTGTTGGGTGGGTAAAACAATTGACAATGGCTACCTACATTCCAGTTTTTCAAATCGATTACAAGTATCTTGATTTTGTTTAGGCTACATGAACTGGAGATTTGGATCTACAACAGATAAATAACAGGGAGAGAGAAGCAGAGAAACACTCTGTAGCAGCAAGGCTAACAAGCTCTCAAAAACTATCGTAACTAGCAAAACTATTGTATGTACTGATAAACATCGTAGAGAAAAGAAGAAAGACAGCCTAACTTCAAAAATTCTGAAATTGCCCTTTAAGAAGGGTGGGGAAATGAAGAAAAAACCCTAAAAGATCTCAGATGCCTCCTCTCTTTCCCTCTGTTTCTATTTTCTCCCCTTCAGCTCTTTAAAAATTTTCACACAGAAGCAAGTCACAGCTGAAAAGCCTCATTTCCCCTTCTGAGCTGCCGCCGACCACAATTCATATTCAGACAAGATGTGAAGACAAACAACACATCATGAGCCAAATGCCACAGAATAACTCTTGATATCACAAACTTTATTGACAAAACATGTGTGTGCTTGCAGCCAGGCCTGGAGTGGTTGAAAATCTGGTCATCTCACCATAGTGCAAAAAGGACCATAAAAATTACACATGTACGACATCTTTATTGGCCTGAATGTGACCTCGGGATTAACTCTTTACTGTCAGAGCTGCTTTACCATGCTCTGTCACCCACTTATAGTGCAGCCTGCCTTGACTCCACAAGACAGAAACACCAATTCAGTTCCCTGGATTAAAATATCTGGTCTTAGCTGCTTGGAAGAAGAGATATAAGTGTGTGTCTGTGCCTTTTCCTGTGAGTGTATTTGTGTGTTTGAGTGAGCTGCTGGTCTGTCTGTTTGGCGTTACTTCTATTGTGAAACCATCCATGTGTCTGAGTGTGTGCGTGTGTGTGTGTGTGTAGCGATTACCCTGAGCAGGTTAGCTACGGTGGCTTTAGCTGCGTGTGGTTGGAGACAGACCCAACCTGATGGTAAACAGCTATTCACTCTGGCTAGCCCTCAGTCTGGCCTTAATACAATACAAGTCTATGGAGGTAATTCAATGGAAGAACCGACACTATGGTAATGGTGCTCCACTCCAGCCCCTCACAATACAAGTCTATGGCTGAGTCAGTCATTCTGACCATTTAAATGCAGCCCCGCCTTACTCATTCCATGGCCTTTAAATGAAACCGCATAATCACTTTTAAAGCCAAAGAAAGTCTATAAAAAAACAAAGATGCATCTAGCATAAGATATCAAGTGAAGAATCAGCCTGTCACCAAAGTATGAAAACCTGTGGTTCCAACATTGTTCCAGCACTGTCTTGCTTGTGGGAAGAGCCACAAAGCAAGAGCAAGTAGAGACACCTTTGTCACCACCATACAGAAACGCTCTTCCACAATCACTGGAGCAGGACCTGCATGGGTAATGACCTGGTTTGTGTGTATGTGTACGCATGTGTGCACACATCAGGAGTGAGGCACGAGCAGTTTCAGCTCTAACAGTCCAGGTGGAAACCTACACTTGGGAAAGCAATATCCATCCCTCCTTCCAGCCATCTAGCTTCCATCTCTATCCATCCCTGCCATCACATCCATCACGCTCACGTTACCGCCATCCAACTTGTTAAAAGGGCACTTGACTGAAAAACAATACCGATGTATTGTAGTTGTAATCTGACAGCCTCGCATGTATGGTTCAATTCACCTGGCTGAATACAGGTCAGTGAAGAGAGGAGAGCTGAACTCACACAGGGAAGAATAGGAGAATATAATTCAGTTTACTATGTTTTTATTTCCAGTCTTTAGCATGACAAATAGAGATAATATAAGAATTCAAATTAAAGGAATACTCCAAAATTTGGGGCAAAATACCCCTTTTCCCACTTACCCAGACTGAGACAAGATGTCTGATACCATTTTCACCTCTGTACCTCCACTGGTTTGGTTACAATGGGTAGCATTTTGTGTTAGCTTAGCATAAAGACTTGAAGTTTACAGGAGTCATTAGCCTAGCTCTATCAAAGTGAAAAAATAAACCTTACAGCAACTCTGAAGCTGTCTTATTTACAAAATTTATCATGCATATTTCAAATACATGTCTTGGATTTTTATGTATTTTTTATCATTTTAGGAGACATAGTCATTTTAGGAGAAGTTGGTAGGAACTATAGATTTTCAGTGGTTATAGTTCCTACCATCGAACTTCTCCTAAAACTCTTGTTTAATTTTTTTTTTAATTTACTGTGTAATACATGATACATTATGTAAATAAGACAGCTTCTGAGTTGCTTTAAGGTTTATTTTTTCACTTTGGCAGAGCTAGGCTAATGACTAAAGTTTTTATGCTAAGCTAACAGGAAATGCTAACCGTAGGAACCGAACCAGTGGATGTACTGAGGTGAAAATGGTATTGAACATTTTGTCTCAGTCTGGGTAAGTTGGATAAAGCGTATTTTGCCCAAAACACTGAAGTATTCCTTTGAAACAATCTGTGACCAATTACCCAATAAACAAAATAACATAGCAAAATACATTCAATACCAAATGCTGACAGTCAAAGTATTTGTACCGCAGGAGTAAACTAATGTTGGTCTGTTTTTGTTTTTTTGTCATTGTTTCAACATGTTTGACTATGGGGAAATAAGGAAAAGCCCTAAATCAAAACCTGTTCTTCTGCCTTTTATTCATTATTTCATTGTGGCATCCATTTTTACACTGTAGGTGAATCAACAAAAATGTTAAGCTTACAGTTCTGACTGCATTATCAGCAAAAATGCATCAGATGAAAAAAGACTGCCCTCCATTTTTGTGCATGTGTTCCTCTTGCTTACTAAAGGCAGGAAAACATTCAGACAAAATACAGGATGAAGATACTGTGCCGCTGTAGTTACTCAGCAGCTATGACAGCGTTTGATAACAATCATAAACTAGAGATATGGTTTAGCTTTACAATATGCCTATTCAGCTCCGATTCACTTTTCATATCTACTCTCCATCTGCGAAAAACATCCGCCAAACCTGAGACCTTAGACTAAAAACAATGAAGAAGATATCGCTGATCTATATCAGGTACTGCTGAATTTTTTCAGCTCTGGAAGCAGAAGTTTTCTTGTCTTGCTGAGGTCTGAAAGAATCAGGATTTGGGGCCCCCAATCTGTCCTTGTGGTACAGTTCAATAGTTTGTTTGTTCCACTGTTGCACAAAATAGCTGAGTTGATATAGTTTCCATTCATAAGGTGCCACAAAGGAACTGCTGAAACATTTACACGGGGTGTCATATAGAGACCTAGAGACCATGCTACAGTAGCTACAGTGTGGGGGGAATAATGTAGCTAAGGTGACTGAGTAACATCAGTCAGGTGAACAGAGCTCTCTTTCTCACACAGACACACACACACATACACACAAGCACAGTCATGCACACAGGGTATTTCACAGTACATGCTTGCATACACAAGAGAAATACAGTATGTATGGTGAATACACACTTACGAGTGTGTGCAGTACCCAAGCATGTTCGCACGCAT
>OMKZ01029961.1:44152-56669 GCA_900302535.1 Neoniphon sammara
GTGTGTGTGTGTGTGTGTGTGTGTGTGTGTGTGTGTGTGTGTGTGTGTGTGTGTGTGTGTGTGTGTGTGTGTACCCACTGGCAAGTATGTATGGGAAAATCTCTTCTAGGTAGGAGCACATTCTCTGAGAGATGAAAGTGAAGATTAGCTTATAAAACTCCAATAAATTTAGAATGTGGATGTTCTTAGAGGCGTGTGCGTGTATGCTCGATACACTGTTGAGTGACAAAAACCCTTGGGAGAGAGCAGTAAGCTCCGATATATTTCAATTTGTTATTGAATTACAAACATATCAACAGTAACCGACACCAGGAATCGCTGTAGGGGAAATATTAAGCGATCTGCCAACTCTGGGAACCCAAGTTCTCATTAAATGATTTGGTGCTTTTAATTTGATCTTAGGAGGGGGAGGGAGAGGGAGAGAGAGAGAGAGAGAGAGAGAGAGAGAGAGAGAGAGAGAGAGAGAGAGAGAGAGAGACTGCCTACTGTAATCCCTAGTCTTTGAGATTGATCAAGGAGAGGAAAAGTAGAAGTCTTGGAGGAAAAGGTAGAAGATGTAAAATAGTGTGCACATCCAACCCAAGTTGTGTACAGGTGCAGGACTGACAAAGCCCCTACCAGTCAAAACGCTGCACAATAAATGCTGTGGAAGCTTTAATATCCAGTGTGTGGACACTGTTGTCCTTTCAGTAAAGAGCCAAAGGTAAACAACAGAGCAAAGCAGAAGAGGGAGGAAAAGTAAAAATAGAGAGCAAATCCAAAACCCTGTCTTGCTATCTCACACACACACAAACACACACACACACGCACACAAAATGTGTTATGTAAGGTGTGATTCTCGGCACATAAGATACAATGGGACTTAAACGTGGGAAATTGGGCCGTTGCGGCAAACAAAAAGAAACCAGTGTTTTGTCCTTATGCAGGGGTTCACATTCACATGCGTGACCGTAGGATGATGTTTGACCTTTGACCTCACCTGTCTTCTCTGACGCCACCGGCTGTATCTGTCACAGCACTAGGGGCCACAGTGACATCACTGCTGGCCCCTCGTACTGCCTGGTGGGAGCCGCCCCTCTGCTGGCTCCTTCTCCTGGATTTGATCTGGTGGAGGAAATGAAGGTACGGTTGGCGAGATGGAATGAGGAAGCGGAGGCATACACCTCTGTTTGACCCTAAACAAAGAGCGGCTGAGCATTTGACCATGACAGAAATTTGAGAAAATGATGGATGATGCATGGCAGTGAATACAAACTAGTCATAGAAAAAGCCTCATGCTGTCATTAAACAAAGATTAAAGGAATACTCCACCATTTTGGGCAAAATACCCAATATGACAATATGATCGATAAGGGTGTTTGCCTAAAACATTGGTGTACTCCTTTAAGACAGAATTTCTTTTTTTACTATAGAGACATAAGAAGACAAGCAAGAGTGGCTTGCTTCAACAAATTACCCAGAATTCAACAAGTTCTCTATGTGGAAGGAAAAGTGTGTATCCAATTTTATGAAAACAGACTAAAGACGACAACAAAAGATCATCTGATGAGTATTACAATAGCGTCCCCCACACATCTAGCATAACCAATTTAAGCTAATGTTGGGCTCAAATTCACATATTAAACTTGCCAATACATCCTGTCCTGAAACCAAAGTTCACAAAGTTTCCGGGGTGGTTTGAACCCATCAAGGCCATTTTTTCCCACAACAGCCACAAACTTCTCCAAATCTTCCACACACAGCTCTATTCTGACTGTTTATGTGTTTTTTTGTCAGTGACTAGTCACTGCAACAATAGTGGAAGATAAGGTTAAAACCTGCCCTTAGCCTCCTCTAGCTGTTGCACCCCATTTCACAACTCTCACAAGAGTTTGTCGCAAGAGCTTCTGGGCTTCTCAGATTATGAGAAAGAAGGTAAAAGGGAGGACAGGGTGTTCGGATGGAGTGGATTAGAAGCTGAGGGGGATGGAAGAAGAGAGAGCAAGAAATTGAGGTCTTTGGGTAGAGTGGAGCAGGGAGGTGGAAAGATAAAGAGAGACATGGAATGGAAGAAGACAGGGGAAGCGGGAAGCGCAAGAAAATATCACAATGGGAGTAAAAGTGAGAGAGAAGGAGGCAGAGGGAGGAGTGATGAGGGACTTGGGAAAAGGAGGGACTGAAGAGACAGAAACATGAGAGGAACATGGAAGGAAATATGAGAGAAAGAGGAGGACAAGAGGGGAGAAGAAGAAAGGGAGGGAGAGATTAGGACCTTCTCTTCCCAGAACACATCCTCAAGGGCTGCCAAACAGCATGCTCCAGTCACTGCGACAAGATGCCAGAATGTGTGTCCCCATCCCAACAAAAACCCCGCTGGGTACTGTCCCACTCAGATGCATTTCTAAGTGACATTCTCTGAAGCTTACATCAATGTGATGTAATCGATGGCAAGGTGGTACAAGCTCTTCTCTGATTTCTGACTTTAGGGGACAAGACATGGTTTTTGAACTGGCCACAGCGGAAAAACATTTGAAAAGTAAAATTTGGTAGGGTTCCCCAAATGAACGAAGGAAACAAACCTGTCAGAAAGAATGTGAAATTGTACTTCTAATTCTAACAAGAGGTTGAAATTGGTGTTACAATTGGTGTTGATACCGATGTAAACACTGTGCTCTACTTCTAAACTGCTAAAGACTTTTGCCATATTTCATGACCTTACTGTAATCCTGAGTGACAGTGTGAGAAAACATGCCACTTCAACTCTCAAGAGAGTTATCCAACAGAATTAGCTAAATCCTAGTCTTGCTCTCTCATGTCACTTTCTTTATGGTAGCTCTCTCTGCTACATGTTTATTCTCTCAGCTCGTGTCACACCTCTTCTGTTTTCTCCCTCTCATACTGCTCAGCTCTGCATCCCCTCTATCTGCTTTTCATTCTCATGCTCCGTTCTTATTCTCATGTATAATAATAATATTAATTAACATGTGGCCTATTTCTGAAGCAGTGGAGAAAAGCAGGTGATTTCCCCAGTGGGTAATCAGAGCCATGCATGTGTGAAACACAAAGGTCACATTAAAGCTTTAATACCCGTTACACTGTAGCTCAACACTGTGAAGCCACTGTGCGCTGGGCAATGCTCTCACTATGCTGGTTCACAGGATTGAACTGAGCAGGACCTTGCAAAGTAGGACTGTACTGTGGTGATCACTGAACTGGAATAAAGAAAGAAAGAACAAGAACTAAAAAGGAATTTAGATGGATTTTATCCATTATATAAGCCATTGATGGTAATGATGACCTTTATATATTATCCTATGTAACTGACCTGCGCCTCTGAATATGATGGCATTGCTGTTCTCAACTGGGCCAGGCAGGACACAGCCGACCCTCACACTAGAATAAACTGCTCTTCAAAAAAAAAATCATAATCTATTAATTCAATTAATACTAATTTGATTGATTTGTTGGAGTTCCCTGGGCTGGTTACATGGACTCCAATGCTGTTTAAAAACTATAGTTACTATGCTGTATGACTCTTATCACCCTGCTTCAGCCCTGTCCAGTTGACCTCTGCCTACTGAAGTAATTGGCACTGTGCTGACAGTAAGAACACAAGCACTTCAGGTCAAAAATTCAAAGAAACCTTGTTACAAAATATTATTAACACTCAACATAGTGTGAGTAGAGATAAGCTCTGTTGTGTCAAAAGTGCTTTACATCAGATGCCAGCTTAGTGAGCCTAGCTGCCCGCTCTGGTTTTAGCAGAAGGATTTGGCATCTAAATGGGGCTGTTGAAACTCAGTTGGTCAGACACTTGGCCCTTTGTTAAAGGCTTTCATGCTGTTGGCTCTCGGTGGATCCTGATTGCTCTAATAGCTAAAGAAAACTGAACTGTTGATGTGAGAGAGTTGGAGAAAGTCTCCAGATGGCAGGGAAAAGAGACGAACGTCCCCGTGGAGTGCAGCGGAAGAGAAAGGCCACAGAGTACAGAGTCTAATGTCACTACACCTTATTGCATTGTATCAAGCATTATTTCTTTAAATGTGGCTTAACATTCAAAATGGCTCATAGGGCTGGTTCTCTTGGATTCCCACATCAAGAAATACTAAGATGTTTTCATTAGACTGGGTCCCAGGGTGAGGCTAGATTATTCAAACTGGAATCCGGGGCTTGACAAAGCATAAAAGCCATTCTGACAAGTTCCGTCACATGCTGCTCTGCGCTACAATATAACCTACTGGGCTGTTAATTTGATTTTAATTAACTGAAACTGCATATGTCTGCAAAATAACCTTAAAAAGCAATGCATCTTTATAGCAGGCCTACGATACTGTAACAAACAAGAGGTGTACCAGTGGAGTATTCTTATATCTCTTTCAGACCAAATTGGAAAGTTAACCTACTGTGTGAATGGGTTAACCTGGGTAGGCTTACCCTGAAAAAATGACCCTGGTCAGGAATTGGGTTGAGTCGAGGTTCAAAAACTGCTCCCTTTGCTGTGCGAATTCAGCAATTCAGCCACGGCATATGGACACACTTTCTTTGCTTGTTTTTCCAGTACAAAAGTGTGACATAAAGATGTGCAATACAATAATGGTGTTTAGGATGCTGAAACGTTGCAGCGATGGCACAAGATAAGGTAACAATACCTAAAAGATTTTTAATAACATCAGTACAATTTAGTTGTTTGCTCCACTCATCCACTCCTGTCCCTTTGAGCTACGGTGGCCTATAATTGTCCAATAAAGCAGCCAATAAAGTTGCAGTTTTGCAAAGATTCAACAGGAATGTCAAGTGAGGAGGCAATAGACAGTTTGCTGGTGTTTGGATGTGTCTGGATACATTACTAATGTTCTTAAACAAAGTTCCACAACAGCCTAAAACTTCTCATAATCCTCGTCACATAGCTCCATTCTGACCTTGTTTATGTGGTTTCTAGTAGGTGACGATTCACTGCAACAATAGTGGAAGAGGTGGTTTCAGACCTCCCCTTTGCCTCTTCACATTTCCTGTACAGATTCACTAGCCATTGCCCCCAGGAGCTTGTGTAGAAACTCTCACAAGAGTTGTCACGAGAGCCTCCGGGTTCCTCAGATTGCCCCCGTACTAACCAATGAAGCCTTACCTGAGCTTGTGTTAGTGAAGCAGAGGTCCGCCCCTTGAGGAATCGTCCAGCTGCAGGGCTGGGCTGTCTAGGTCTGCTCTGTGTTTGCAAGCCCTTCTCCTCAACCCTCTGTCGACCTGCTGGATCCAAAAGGTACCGCTGGGCCAGACGCAACACCCGGGCCAACACACTTTTAGGTCCGGTGACAGAGTCTGAGAGGAAAAGAACTAGTCAGTACCTTAATGGACCATACTTGTGTTTTTGCATCTACAGCAATTAATGTACACTTAACATTACTGTGGACCAGATTGCAAAGCATACCATACTTGATGTTTGTAAGATGTTTGAATTAGGGCTGGACAATATATTGATATTATATCGAAATATGATATAAGACTATATATTGCCTGTGATTTTGGATATCGTAATAATGTGATATGGCATAAGTGTTGTCTTTTCCTGCTCTTTGAAGGCTGCATTACAGTAAAGGTAGGGTGTTCTCTGAAATTATTAGTTATTATTATTTGAATTTCAATATAAACACAATGCTGATATCAGGTTTTCAGTCACAAATATTGTGATATTTGATTTTGTCCATATGGCCGAACCCCAGTTTGAATGTGTTTTAACTTCCTCCCAGGCAGCCATTTGTTTTTGCCAAATTTAGTCGTGGTGATTTAGTTTGAAGCCCGCAATGATTTGAAAAGTTGACATCTTCTAGTGCTTTCACTGATCAGAAAATCAAACCCCGAAGACAAATGATAAGCAAACATGAGAATTGTGAAAGGCATGATGTGGCTTCTTTTTCTGAAAAGTTGCATGTGAATGCAACACCAATTCTCTGTTACACTGGGAAATCCACAGAGTGTACACCAGAAAACAGATGCTGAAAAACAAAACACATTGTTCTGAATGTTTGATTTAAAAAAAAATAGAGAAACTGGGTAAATGAGTAAACTGGGTAAAAATAGCACTGTATACTATAAAAAAGTTGACAGCCTCTCTTCAAAAAAAAAAAAAAAAAAAAAAAACTTGCATTAATAAGGGCTGCCAAGTATACTGAAAGCTGGTAGGAAGGATGTTGTTAACGTGATCTGTGCCCACTCGACCCTCAGAAAGAAGGTTGATATCAAGAAATTCAATCTAAATTACAGCATAATACAAAAGTTGACTGTTTGCTAACTGTTACAGAAAAGTATAGTATGCTTTGAAAATAGGTTGATTTACATTTCAGTCTTTATAATATAATTTATAAATTGTATAAAAAGCTCAGTCTCCAGGTAGCACAAAGTCCTACACTGAACTGGTAGCAGTGTGATATATTCCCCCAAATCTCTAGTGTCTATCCACTGAAACTGATAAGATAGGTGTGATTGTTTACTTTTGCTTTCAGTAATCAAGATGTTATTCCCATCAAATATGGTCCTTTTGAAGTGCACTGACTAAAAACAGGTCTATGGAGTAAGGCCAAGCTTTCAAATACTTCTTCAGGTAGAGGTCTTAGATGGCCTAGTTAATTCACCATATCATGATAAGTGGTGCATATTAGTATAACAAAATGAGTTATCATTCCGGTACAGGCATACCCCTACTGAACAGTGTATGTGTGTGTTGTTGTGTGAGTATGTCCTTGTTCTACAAATGAATGTTATCAGTGGCTCACCATATTTACTCAGGGGGCAGAATCTGCCTGCTTAGGCAAGCTGTGAACACAAAGACGTACTTATACACTGCACTGTCCACGTTTGTGTGCAAGCACACATGCATGCAGTCACAGACACACAACACCAACACTGATGCCTAAACTTATGTTTGAACACAACAAGAGTGACAATGAGAGACTGTGAATATTTACCATGTATTGTGTATTGAACGAGAGATAAGCTGATTATCTGGCTTTGTCATCTCAAGAACAGGAAGAAAATCAAAGTAAAATTGTGATTTAGTCATTCTGTTATCTCCTGATGTTAACAGTACAAATTATTTTATTTTTCTTGTAACGATCGCTCTGTTATAACATTTAAAAGGGTTGCAGTACATTCATTTATTTGTTCATTTGCTTATTTGGCTGCTTATTTTGTACACCAAAAATGTTGATGTACATTTTGTACATCAAAAATGTTGCATTGACGTACTATGTTGGAGTAATGTTTCTACATGGAACATGTGAAGAGCACCATTCCATAACTTGATATTACAGTTGCCTTGATCTATTTGCTATTTTTCAAAACTATTAGCATATCAAATTATCCCTGTGGTTAGTACCCTGCAAATCAGTGGAATTATTAGCAAAGACAGTACAAGATTTTCCATATGGTGGGTCTGACTTTGACTGTAATCTGCACCACAATTAAGACAGACAACAGCTTATTAAATTTATGTCATATTTAAGTCATAGGCTCTGAGCTAAAATCAAGAAAAGCACTACTGAATTTTTGTCCAGAGTCCATAAGATGTGTGGAACAACCAAAGGCTAAATCAGAATCTGTTGTATAATTTGTTCTTGTTATTAACCAACATCTGCCAGGTCATGTTTGGATTTGACTTGGGGCAACATTGCAGAAGGCATACGTCTTTTGAGCAGAGATTTAGTAGCAAAATTGGACAGGCGTCCCCTTGTTGTACAACAGGGCTGTGCCTTGATTTGCTTCAGTAAATGTACTGTAAAAGGTCTTGTGTGTTCAAGTTGGCCAGTGACATTCAGATAAAACTAGGGATTGTTCTTGTGACAGAATTGTGATTTAATGGCGCTATTAGGCAGGATTTCTATTGCTGCGTTGAGTTAAGTTCAGCTTTCATTAATAACATTTTGCATGGGAACCCGTTGAGTGGTAGTGATTTAGTGCCACTGACGTCCTGTTTTCCTGTATTATGTGGAAGAATTCAGCAGTCAAGCTTAGACATATGGATGTGAGAGGTCTGGACCTGTTGGTTAAGACTTATGTGGTGCGTGTGTGTGTGAGTGAGTGAGTGAGCAAGAGAGAGAGAGAGAGAGAGAACATGAGAGAGAGAGTGTGTGTATGTGTGTGTGAGCGAGGGAGTGAGAGAGAGAGATTAAAAATGCAAGTTGCAGGCACACAGGGCACACAAACTCACCCTTCTCACTCTTCTTTTCCTCCTCTGAAGGTGTTATGACAATTTCTTTTTCTTTTGCCTCTCTCACTCGGCTGGGCAGTGGGGCCTCCTGACCTGCACACCACTCTGCAAAAAAGACCATCACAAATTTAACATGCAATAATTGTGGTTCATTAGGTGCTGAGGGAAAGCACCTCTATGAGAGCTGTGCTCTGAACGCCCATTTAAGCATCTCTTTGTTCAGGAGCGCTACTCTTTAGTCATCAGCAGTGTTAAAGGGAATTACAGTATGCACTGCTGAGGCCATGCAGAGCCCAATAAGGGAAATGCATTGTACACTGTGCACACCCAGCAGTACAGCATTAACCAACTGGCAACTGCTGCACTGTACAACCACATAGCAGGAAGTAGCTTGGGGATTTTCTAACTATAGTAACTAAGCCAATGCATGTATTCAATATTTTATTCAGCAATTCTCTCAGTTGTAACAACAGTGTGCTACCGCAGCACTTTGATGTTAAGAGGTGGACTTTTTAAAGTAAACATAGTTTCACTAACTTGACTCAATTATGCATACCCCCAAAGCACCTAAGGCAAACATACACACAGATAGGGATGTCAAAAATACAGAACATGTTGTCATCGCTTAAGTGTCACTTTTTAAATTCTGGCTGCAGTGAGGTAGTGACAATTGCAATATTAACCAAACATGAAATAGACTTCATACATACATTACTTATTCTAAGAAGTGTTTCTATTTTCTAAATACAACTGAAATGGTTGAACAAACAGTTGTTAACATTATTTAACCTTTTGAACTAGGCCAGACTCTAGAGGTGAGGTGCAAGCTAGTGCGTGTGTGTGTGTTGTGTTGTGTATGTGTGTGTGTGAGTGTCGTGTGGAAGGGTAGGGGTGATGTTTACTTATAATTTGTAACTGTTTATCAGTGTTTTAACACAAGCGTCAAGGATAAGACCTTTGGCAAACAGGAAGAGTCACTGACAAAAGATGAGTGTCCACCGGCCTCATGTGAAGTCTTGGCAGTGTCCTGGGCAGAGCTATCTTTGATGTTAAAACAACTCCATTTCCCAGACACACCCTCTCCCCCTCTATAGCCCGTGGCTCTCTCCCTGTGCCTCATCTCTCACTCCCTCTCTCGAATCTGTCACAATCACTGTCAGACAAGGGTTAAGAGAGCTTCCCATCCACAGCCAACTTCAAAACAAAGACGTGTCCCAGCATGTCTGCTGTTAGCCACCCCAACAGAAACGGGATGGGAACGTACCATTAGCTTGTCGCACCTGATAAATAAATGAAGACGAGGCTGAAAATTAACAAAGCCTTTTAACTCTGACGCCACTGCTGACATTGTGCAGATCAAAAGTCAAACCTCAGTCAGCAATTTCAGTCGTTTCTCATGAGCTTATTTGCTACAAAGGCTAGACAACAATATGACTCCATATTGTAGATGGCTTCCATTTGCCAACTACACTGTCAGGGTCTTTAGCCAATGCTCTATAGACCAAATGATGGGTCTTAGGACTTCCCCTGTTTCCCCTGAATATGGCCAGCCATAATAAAAATGCATCAGCTCAGGATGCTGTGATGCTACCACTACATCCTACATACATAACACATGAACAAACAGAAAATGACACAGATGTAAACGAATGTATTGTATTGTATTGTATAAACTCTCCATGTATTGCCAAAACAGTCAAACATATCACACGCACTGTGGATACATCAGCTCTGGTGAGCTCAACTCTGGGGTTTCTGTATGACTCATGGCTGTAATGAAAAGGTCTGAATGACAGCATCTTATTGTTTTATTGTTGCGGCTCAGCACCAGCCCTCTGCAGGCTGGGCCACGGGCATCGCGTCTGGAGCTGCTACCCTGGACAAAAAATTTCATCTGTATTGAATTTCACGATCACTCCAAATGTTGTTGTAGAAACCTTTCCCAAACTCTTTGATGGAAACACTCCACAAGAAATGCTCTGCCTCCAATTTCAGGTCAGACTTGTTTTGTAACCTGTATCAATATCCTTTGAATGAACATTAGTGTCCATGGCAATAAATACACTTCAGTTTATCAATTCATTTTTCAGTTGAGAAACAAAAAAAATCCTTATATCAGTTGGCTTAATGAATTTTCATGAATGCAACGCTATATGCATGTCAGACACATATCAAAATGAGAAGCTAAGGGCTATCCTGGCAGCTGATGACATTAACTCACTCAGTGGATTTGACTTGAGGTAAATGGCTGTCACATCATCGCTGCTGTTGCTCTCTTGCTGTCATTTGCTTTTTGGTTTGCTGCCTTGTGATGCTCATTAGATTCCTATGGCACACTGTTCTCCCTTACTGTAGAGTAAGGTGTAATATGAAAAAAAAAATAGGTCTAACAAACCTAGTAGATTAAACTAACTGAATTCAAAATATTTGATTCAGTATCACAAAAAAATACTGCAGGATAATTCATCTTGAATCTAATTCAACATTGACTTTACTACTTTATTAGGCCAGTCCACTTATATGATCACACAAGCCTTTAACTAACATCTGCAAACAAACAATAGCTTGCTGTGGCACGGCTTTTCTGTCTTACATAAGTTAGCCACTGCTCTTAAAAAGACTGAGAACCACCACTTTGCCAAAAATACTCTTTTTGAAATAATTATAGGCCAAATAGCTAAAAATAACTGGTAGGTGAGCTTTACCCATAATGCTGTGTTTGGAATTATTAACAGAGTAACATATCACAGGCTTACCCCTGACAGCTGTCAGACAATCAAGTAAGTCTACCAAAGAGCCTCAGCCAATCATTTTAAACAGCTGATGCCAAAATAGAGGTTCACCCTCTCAGACTAATGCTATAATGACAGATGCTAAAACACACACACACACACACACACACACACACACACACAATCCAAATACAGTAATGACAGAGCTGAGACTGAAGGCAAGTTGGCAGAGCTACAGATGTTAAGACACATTTCACAGGCCATTTCAGAGGGTAACTGTGGATAAGACTCAATACCCTAGTCTCATCTCCTAAATATAGGTGAGTGGCAAGAGTTTAAAGCAGCTTCATAACAACTGGGCCTGCAAAATACCTCCCCAATGGTTCAAATCATGTCAAATCCCCTCTTCGCACCTGTTAAGATGGATCTGGCGTTCTGGGATTTATACAGTTCAAAAATGCATCTGACAACAGCTAAACTAGCCAGGATCTATCAGAACCTTGACTCATCATGTGTCAGGCCCCAGCCACCTTAATGAACATATTTTGGACATGTGTGACGATACATACACTTCGAAGGGTAATCTTCAAGTCCTTAGAGGCTGCCCTCGAGGTCATAATTGAGCTGGAGACATAGACTGCTCTATTTGGTCTGAACCTGAAAATGGTGTGTGGTCAACAAACATATACAATGTAATTATGCTAGTGACCCTTGTGGCCTGCCGTCTTAAACTGTTCAACAGGAAGAATCAAACCCCCATCCCACAGCACATAGTTAAACTAGTGTATGACAGGGGAATGCCAGTGGTGGGAGAGTGGGCTTTGTACAATTTGGCCTGAGGGTGGTGCTAGAAGAAAAATACTGAGGTCACTATAGTTGACAGAGTTCATCCTGTGGGGAGCATGCATGTGCCATTCAAATTTCATGGTAATTAGCCCAATAGACTTTGAGATATCAAATGTAACATTTTAGCCTGTAAAACACTGAAAAGGATGCAGAACTGAAGGCTGTAATAAATGGATTTTTGCTTTGTATAGAGGTTTCCCTTGAACTCTGTATCGTTGTCTGTTTTGAGAACCCAATTTTCAACTACGTTGGATGTTGCTTCCATCTAAAACTGGAAATTACTGAACTCACCATACAGGGTATTATCAGCTGAAATGTATGGACATCATTTTTAACCTACTTTGCAGTGTTGGGCAAGCTACTTGGAAAATGTAGCAAGTTAAGCTACCAGTTACTCCATAATAGCTCCATAGCTAGTTGAACCAAATTCTCATCAAATCAGTGTAGTCTAGAAAAAAACTGTCAGTCAAACAAATTGGTAGGCAAAGAAAATAGTCAGTTAAATTGTTTAATGTAAAACAAGCTGTGTCTTTGTGAGCAATTCGTCTTAAAAGTAAACAAGAACATTTCCAAAAGGTCTACAAAATAGAAATATAAAAATATGGAAATATAGAGTATTACAGGCCTCCTTTCCATGCGCGCGCACGCGCACACACACACACACACACACACACACACACACACACACACACACACACACACACACACACACACACACACACAGTTTCTCCGTTTGTGGCATAACATACCTATCCTATTC
>OMKZ01029973.1:4813-16028 GCA_900302535.1 Neoniphon sammara
TGCTGGGCAACTTTTTATTCATATCACAGTGTGCTGTAATACAGTCTGTGAGTTGTTTTCCTTATATAAATGTGAGACTACTATAGGCTACATGAATGGACTGTATATATGAACTAAGTAAGAGACTAAACATACATAACATATGAAACTACAAATAATTAAAATTTTAAATCAAATTTTTATTAAGTGTACTCTTAAGTTTTTTTTCACTTTAAGCTCATCTCTTTAGTATCACAGACTGTGGCAGATGCACATGACTTTAAGGAGTAACAATGAACTTCCGTTGTCCTTGTCTCTGAATTTTATGCTCTTTATCCAACCAATCAGAATCCAGGCCAGTTTGAAACTGTTGATGCTCCTAGGATACACTACAGGTCAATATATAAACTGAACGAACATGATTGCTGGTCTCAAAACAGGCAGACCTCTGCCCACTTGTAGATCCGGGCCTGAGTGAACAGTTCTCAGACTGGTATAGGGATGGGCAATACCACTGAATTTCTATGCAATGTGATACCAAGTAATACCAGGCCAAGTATTCCAATACCAATGTTGATGCTTCTTGTATATATAAAAAGGGAATATTTTAAATGGATAAATGCATAAAATCAAAAATAATATTTGCAAGCATTTGCATTTATATTAAATAGACTGCTAAATATCTTTGTTTTCTGTACAGTAATTTTCAACAGTATTCAATAAATATTGAGTTAAATTATTACCCATTTCAGGAGTTATTATTCAGGTTGAGTCAACTGAACATTTGGGCAGTAATTATTGTTTAATGGACTGTATCTTGGCTTTCCTTCTGCCTTGCTGCAGAGCAGCAGTAATACCTGTGTCCACTCCACTGGCTGGTTGTGTCTTTGACAGCAGCTGCCTGTGTGTATGAGGAATGAACCTGTTGCTTTTTTCACTGAGCTTTGTTCTAATGGTATTTGCGGTTCACTGGCTGATGAAAAGAAATGTAACTGAACTTTGGCAGGGAACAGGCTGAGCACTTGACAGAAACCATATTCATATTTGTGTACATATGTCAGAGGGTTTAAATTGGATGGTCAGTCATTCACACACGGGAAATTTTGATCATGTCACGCAAATATGACAGGATTCCACACCATGTGAACACAGCCTTACAGTAGCACCAAGCTCTTTTAATTTTTTAAAAATCAGTTATCTATGATGTAAACAAAAATACTATTAAGAAATATCAGCAATTGGCAGCTTTAATATGAATGATATTGGGACTGGTGTTAAATAATCTATACTGGACATTCAATACTGTTCATACTCAACCAATGAAATCATTTCTGCCTCCAAAGCAATAGAAAATAAATCTGAGAGGATTTATACTTATTGTTGAGAGGGAACACAGGCCATGAACAATCCCCTGATATGACTTTATTTAGCTAAGCCTTCCAAATAAATAAATAAATAAATAAAATAATAATAATAATAATAATAATTTAAAATAATAATTAATTTCTATTATTTTTTTCTTGATCTTTGTTCTTCAATAAAATTATAAAAACTATAACATCATGTTTAGACTCACCTTAGGCTAAGGTATGAAAATGCTTCCTTGCCATAACCAGTTAATATCCATAATGAGTGCCGTCTGTGTGTCTTTGTTTTCGTATGTAACACCAAGGCCTGTGCTGGAAATGAGCATTTGATTTTTGTATTATCCTTGATGATTTTCTGATGCATGTAAGCAAAAATGCATCTTGAAAGTTGCTCAGTAAACAAAACTAAACTAAGCCTTAGCTTGTCCCTTCCCTCATCCTGAGCTGAAGCAGGTTTATCTCTGGAGTGGAATGTGATGTTCAGCCAACTTCACAGACATATCTCCCGGGCGTGGAGCCATGTGTCACGACACATTTGCCTTAAGGGCAACCTTTAGGTTTAGGTACTTAAAAAAATACAGCACAGTACACCTGTCACCACTCCCCCTGTTACTTTAAAACAAATTCCTTACATTTATTGTACCTGTGTAATAATGGTGATTCTAATTCTGGTTTAATCCCTTAAACTCAGATTTTCCCTTAAATTTCCCCTTAAGTAGCTTCAGCATTAGAAAATTGTTTTTTTCCATGTTGCACTACAAAATATCACATCCATATTGTGTATCTGCTGTTTGCAATGCTTCACTGAAGCTACATCACATTGAGTGAAATATTCAAAGCCAAGTTGCCATTGTTTTACAGCTGTTTCATTACATCAAATAGAAAATATCTACAATATATATTAATAATATCTATTGTTGTATCATTTTATACACATTTCCCTGGAATTCAGCAGGACAGATTTGGAATCTTTGGAAACCTTGGGATCTCCACTAGAATTTCAAATAAAGTTCTGTCGGTTTGAGCAAAGCAGTAAGCATTTGTATTGACGAACCCACTGATACTACTGGCAGAGTTGAAGAGGTTAACTCCTAGTTATCTCCTCTTTATTTGTGAAGAAATCCTGTATTCAGATCAGTTACTAAAATGTTAATCATCTCATCCACATCGAAAGAGTTTCATTGAAGGGGCTGTGGGTGGAAACTTTCCCGCCATACAAAGCAGCTGGCTGTGTAGGAGTATGTCGAAGCAGTGACAAATGTTTTATTCAGAGCAACACTTGCAATAACCACAACAAAAAAAGAAAAAATAACTAAAGCTTTGAATTTACAAGACATGACCAAATAGCCCCTGGAGGACATCAGACAACAAATTGGCCATTTTAAGGAGGGGAGTCTAATTTTGGTGGGCAAAAGCCCTTGATGCCTTTCTCCATGGAATATCTGCCCCACTTTCTGTTCAAGATTAATACTCTGTGTGGTGCTTTGATGTTAGCCACTGATGACAAGTTGCCAGGCCGGAGCGAAACACAAGGCAGAATTTAGTCCAAGGACCTTGGGGAGCTTAGTGAAAATGGAGTGGCTTCTTTCCAGCGGGCACTCACATCTAACTCAATTTTGATGAGTGCGATGTCCATCTTCTGGTCCACGTCCTTCACGACGGCGTCATGCTGCACGCCGCTTTTCAGCTCCACTTTGACTCGCTGCTTGTTGGTGAGCACGTGGGCACTGGTGACGATCCAGCCGTCCTGTGACACAAGGAAGCCCGAGCCGCTTGACACAGGCACCTCCTGATCAGAAAATGGCAGCCTGGCAAGAGAAAATCAAATCAAATCATACATCTGGATATATCAGGGGGTTTTTTTTATACCCGTTTTTGCCTTCTCCTGTAGCTCATTTTCCACTGCTTTTATCACATTATCACATTAATGTATGCTATTTTTCCTTAGTCTTTAATAATTTTATAAGCAAATATTTCTAAAGAAACACTGTCAAAACATTACAGGGTAAAGAAAAGGGTGTCCTTAACTCAGATTTCCCTTAAATTTCCCCTTAAAAATTAGAAAAATAATTTTTTCCACATTCCCTCATCCCAAGCTTAAGCAGGTTTATCTCTGGAGTGGAATGTGATGTTCAGCCAACTTCACAGTCATATCTCCCGGGGCGTGGAGCCATGTGTCACGACACATTTGCCTTAAGGGCAACCTTTAGGTTTAGGTACTTCTACAGAGAGTACAGTACAGGTAAAATACAGCACGGTACACCTGTCACCACTCCCCTATAACTTTAAGACAAATTCCTTACATTTATGGTATCTGTCTAATAATGGTGATTCTAATTCTGGTTTAATCCCTTAAACTCTTATTTTCCCTTAAATAAGCTTCAGTGTTAGAAAAAAAACATTTTTTTCCATGTTGCGCTACAAAATTTCACATCCCTATTGAGTGAAATATTGAGTGAAATATTCAAAGCCAAGATGCCATTGTTTAACGACTGCAGCATAACATCAAATAGAAAATATCTACATGTCTTGTGCATCATTTGATACACATTTCCCTATAATTCAGCAGGACATATTTGGGATCTGTGGAAACGTTGGGATCTCTACAGACTTTACAATAAAGTTTTGTGGGTTTGAACAAAGCAGCACACATTTGTAATGTCAAACCCATTGATAGGACTGGCATGGCTTGAATGGGTTGTGATTAGTGGTGGGGATCGACAACTCAACTCTTTCACTCTCAGCAGTCAGGGTCAACTCCAATCCAGTCATTACAGCTGTGCAAAAAAATTACAGCTTCAAATACATCTGAGTATTGATTCTTTAGCCTCTTGTATCAGCATGTATCATTTGTACTTCATTTTCATGTGATGAGATTAACATTTTAGTTGTTAATAAAAAATTTAGTTACAAGTACATTGTGCTAAATCTGTTTTAATAAATTGGAATGAGAATTTTTTAAGAAAATTTTTGTCATCCAACTTATCATATATTGTGTTGTATATTTTAGTAGTCAATCCAGATGTTGCAGTATGTTGTATTTTATGCTTTATTTATATATTTTCCATTCTGTAGAGTATTCCAATGTATTGTGATACAAATCATGTATCGTGATACGTACTGTATCATGAAGTCCTTGCCAATACCCTACCTGTTATTCAGAGAACTGAGATGTGGGATATTAGGCCTGTAGGTCTCATTGAAAAACATCCAACAACATTACCAAATCTGACCAAATCAACAGGGTGGCAATAGCTGTTACTTTAAAGACCAGATTTACACTTCATTGTTCTAATGTTCTGAAAAACATTGGATACAGCCAATCACAAGCTTAAAATTCTGTTGGCAGCACTATTATGAAACCCACTGGAGTTCTGGGCAAGATACATCCACTTAGTTAGGGTTAGGGTTATGGCTTACATCAAGTCTGTTTCAGTGATTGGGCAACAGACTGAAACTCTCCTCTAGATGTTTTACCTCTGGAAAAGCTCTAGGTGCACCACTGCAGGGGCAATTTTATCCACCACATCTGCGATAAAGTTGAACTTGTAGCGCATACTTCCTGGATGTTGGGCTCCTGTGAGGAAACAAGACTGGACAGTTAATGAGTTGTTCTTTTAAACCTCTATATATACACTTTGGGAAAAAATCTTATCTTTCAGTAGCAGTTCAGCATCCAGTTTCACTAAGAAGGAAAGGGCCCACTAGCAGGTAAAAATGATAATCTGATCATATTAATGAGAAGTGTGATTAACAGTAACACTAACATTGTTGACAGCTTAGATGAATCAGACTGACACTTGAGTATGTGAGTAAATACTAAGCTTTGTTTTCAGAGCCATTTTAATATGGTGTGGGTGAATACCAGTCTCCAGTTGGCGGGTTTGCATTCGCATTTAATGCATACATTGTCTGGCTCAAGATTTATCACTGTTCTATTCAAAGACTGTAAAAAATATCTATTCTATTTCATATTCTATTTCATATGCTGGCCATTAAGTTCCAAACCAACCTGTGTTACCATAGCAACAAACTGAAACTGAAGTGTTAAGCTAACTACAGCTGTGTCCCAATTCAGGGCCGCATCCTTGGAAGGTTGCATTTCCAGACCTGTGTGTGTCATAGGTGCTCGACCAGGCTGTCCCAGTCCAAAATGTTATGTGAATACCACCAGGTCCTTTGTCGTCCTTTGTATACCAAGATGCATTTTGTTTAGCTGTCATTTTGGAAAGCTACAGTGGCAGAAAGCGGGAGGGAAAGTGAAATCTACATACAAATGTAATACATGTAAGTGCAAACTGTGGTTTATAATGCTACCAATGTTAATTTAGAATAAATGCAAAATTAAAAAAAAAGGTTTGAAATTTCAGTTACATCTATTTTTGAACATCAACAGACCTTTGTTGTAGAGTAACGCTAACAGCTGTTTCATATACACTAGCTTCAGGAACCTATATTGACGTAGGGGTGAATTCTCAGTAGACCGTCCCAGTTAGCGACCTTTAGCCTGCTAGAAGGTCTAGCCTTGAATCCTTCAAAGGGGAAACCTTTGCAGACCATGTTCTTTGAAGGAGGCAGTCCCTGAATTGGGACACAGGATATGCTAGCCTGTTAGCCATTAGCTGTCACATCCTGCCCGGTTTTTAAAATATAGATTGTGTCAAAACTATTGCAATTATTTTACAGCAACTAAATTTGACATGTTAATCCAGTGCTTAGATAGCCGAGTTATTATTATCACAATAATGCTGTGGCTCAAGTTGAATAACATTAGCTAAATCACCTAGTAGCAACTCTGTTGCCAGGCTATCTGAGCTATATGGAATATGCATGCATATTTTTTTAGAGCACATCACTCCCTAACTTAATTATCTTTCCCTTTTTTTTATTGTTGGCACAAGGTCATGTTATAAGGATAATCCATAATCCAAACATACCTTATATGTCAGTGACCTTTATGACATAGGAACTATATTTTAGGCAAGTAGTAGCACATCCTTGCTCTACCTTTGAGCCTTTACAAGTGTTAACAACTCCAGAGAGATTGGGGACTCAGTGAAAGCATAAAGTTCTCAAGTCCATTGTGTTCCAGTATTGCTCTGCATCGTAGACACCATTCAACTTGTCTGTGCTTGAATGGCATAAGCAGTTTTTGATGTGATATCTATGTATTACCAGTTACTTACACCAGGCACATGCAGACTTGCATGCCTACAAGGGTAAAATGCAAAGTCAGTTCGCCATAAGTTAAGGCTTGTAACAGGTGGGTTTACCTTTAAAACCAAATGTTCTCTGGACGCCAGGGATTTATGACTCTTTGTTGTTACCTTAAGGCCAAAGCAATCTCTCTCCCCTTAATATGCCACCAAAGCAGTCCTCCCCTTTTCTCTGCCCGCTGCTTTGATTCTGACATGTACTATACCTCCCTCTCACAGCAAACATGTTCCTCTCCTCAAGCCATCATATAATGCACATTTTCTGATGGATGCTGCAAAGTTATTTATGCTTGCAAAGTAGCAAAAATGAACTCATCTCTGCTGAAGCATCCTTAAATGAAAATGACAGCTCTGCCAGTGCCAAGAACTGCTTTGGCAGAACACCAACTATTTTTGCCTGTCAGAAAGTGCTTCTACAAAAAAAAAAAAAAAAAAAAAAAAATACAACAACAGTATTTTCCCCACTGGTAGAACATAATGTAGCTTTCTCTATGCTCTCAAGTACACTGTATGGTCACGCCAAACTTGTATGATTGTATATCAGTCATCATATGATTACCACTTACACTTGGAAAGTTATGCAGTGTAGCACTGAGCCTCAAAATCTTAAGTAAAAATTGACTGCTTATCAGATGAGATCATTTCATTTGTGCTCAATGCAAATCATGAGGTGTGTTCCATTCCATAATGTTCCTAAACAGTATTCCCCTAAACTGCCAACTCACTGACCAGGGAATGTTGGTTAATGGAAATTCAGGGGACAGAATTCCTTAATTAGGAACACCCTGCAAAATATACGAATATACAACACTTCCTATACGTACATTTTGTTTTGACAGCTCATTTCTTACAGCTTGTTACCTTGGCAAAGTAAAGATGACTGCTGCTACTATTGTGGTAATATTACATATTGAAATAAACTGTGATTACAAACTGTGATTCTATTGAACTATGGAACTTTATGGAACTTATGTTTATGGGAATAAATGAAATTCATCATTAGATAACTGCAATAGTTTAATGTTTGTCACATCAATGATGTGATGTTACTGACAGCCATATGTAAACTCCTTAAAGGAATACTCCAACGTTTTGAGCCCTTTTCTGACTTACCCAGAGTGAGAAAGGAGTGAGACAATACCATTTTCACCTCTGTATGTCCACTGGCTCGGTACTTATGGTTAGCATTTCGTGTTAGCTTAGCATAAAGACTTGAAGTCTACAGGAGTCATTAGCCTAGCTCCGTCAAAGTGAAAAAATAAACCTTACAGCAGTTCCAAATCTGTCTAATTTACACGGTAATGACACACACATCTTGGAATTTTTTTTAAAAAAACATGATTAATTTTAGGAGAAGTTAGATGGTAGGAACTATAACCGATGAACACATATGTTCACCATCTATAGTTCCTACCATCTAACTTCTATCTAACTTGCTACATACAGGAACCAAATCTGTGGATGTACAGAGGTGAAAATGGTATTGAACATCTTTTCTCAGTCTGGGTAAGTTGGAAAAAGGGTATTTTGCCCAAAACGTCGGAGTATTCCTTGAAGGCCCCTATAGACTATGTTTTGGGTTTTTTTTCCCACGGTGTTGCCATTTCAGTCGAAATTTAGGCTAACAAACCACGATGAAATCTTTGGTCATTAGTTTAAATCGACAGTCCTAGAGTGAGACAACTTGGTTGCACTGCAACCAAAGAAATCGTACAGTCTGGCTCATATTGCAATCATGATTTTAGGAGACTCGTCTCATAGAATGTGACATGCAATGATCTTGTATGATGGATGCTGTCACACAGTTTGCAGTCTGTTTATGTCATCTCCATTTTTTCTTGAGTGCACACCATAATTCTATTGAACTGGCCGATGTGCAGTGATTTATGGGTATACTTGCTTGTCAACTTCCAGTGCTAAAGCGTTCAGTTCTTCCCTACACCATTCGCAGTTCCCTTTAACTGAACATTTTTGTTCCCTACAGTTGGAATCTTTCTCAATGCGTCTGAATAGTCTTTGCGGTCCATTTTGCAGGAAACTACAAGGCGATCGGAACATACCAATGCACTTGTTTCTTGATTTTAGTAGAGAATTGCCTTATTTCAAAATAGTATTACATGCTTCAAGAAGACTTGAAATACAGTTGAACCTGCACTGGAAATGAGTGATTCACCCCCTTTTTAGATTTTCTTTTTTCCTTTCTGAAGAAAAAAAAAGAGAATTACTACTCGATTGGAGTACAGTCATAGCCAATTCAGTCAATTCAGTAATAGGGTAAACAGAACTATTTTGCCATATTGTTTGGCAATCAAACGAGTAAATTAAAAAAGTACTTTGGCCTCAGCCCCTGTTGACAGACTCACAGGCCGCCCAAGAGGTAAATGCAGCTGGAATCTGGTGAGCTGGCTCTGCTGATGGATAAATATAGATCCTCAAGGCTCAAACACTGATGGAGGTACAAGCCAGAAAGGGCCTTCAAAATAAGTAAACAATGGATGCACACAAAGGAGGCAGCTTGTTTATGAGCTTTTCATATCTGTACTATCTATCTATCTATCTATCTATCTACCTAGAAAAAATGACAGACAGTGGGGCGCATGATTAATGATTCAAAGTTTAGTAAGTAAAGCTGACAAAAAAAAAGGTGCAATTCATAGTACTGTGTTAGATCGCAGCAATGTTAGGCTTTTTTTTAAGAATCAAGAATGACTTGATTCAAAACATTTCATATCAATTCAGGCTGAAGTCAGAGTGATTTATTCTCTTTTTAGCAAATTAATCCTTACACTCCCACTTGTGACACCAGATTTTGCTTAATTTTTCCAAATTTTCTCACAAACTTTGATCACATTTCACAATCTACCCTTTTACTATATTTGTTGCAAGCTGTTGTTGAACCCCTTGAACTCCAATTCTCCCTTAAATTTCCACTTCAAAGTTGGGAAAGTAAAAAACATGTTTTTTTTTTCATATTGTAGAACAAAGTCACATCCATATTGTGTGTCTGCTGGTTGCAGCTTCATTGAAGCTTCATCACACTTTAATTGAGTGAAATATTCAAAGCCAAGATGCCATTGTTTTATGGCTGCAGCATTACATCAAACAGAAGATATCAGATATCTTGAGCATCATTTTATACACAGTTCACTGGAATTCAGCAGGACATATTTGGGATCTTTGGAAACCTTGGGATCTCCACTAGAATTTAAAATAAAGTTCTGTTTGTTTGAACAAAGCTCAGCCGCATAGATCAACCCACTGATAGTAGCAACAAAGTTGAAGAGGTGACCAGAATGCAAGAACCCCTAATCCAACCCCATATTCTCATACACACATACACACATAAACCCCGCCCCCACTTTCAAAACTCTTTTTCTGGACTCTCAAGCTTGGCAAGCATGGTCCTACCCCTGCTATTTAGTATTATCCTGCATGCTGGATGGAAGAGCAGACATTAGATGGAGTACCCAGAAATTCAGTCTAACTTTACTCCCAAAGCCTTCAAGTGAGACACACACACACACACACACACACACACACCTTACATCAAGCAGCAGACAAGCCTCCGACTTGTCAACACGTTGGGCTTGTCTTGTGCCTGATCATCTGGCTTACTAAGCAGCAGGGAAAGGAGGTGATGAAATAAAACCTTGGCAAGCCTCTTGCCTAACACATCCGCTGACGTCTGCATGTCACAGGACCGTAATGTCCTGGTTTTACCTCCGCCACTCTGCTTGCCTCGTAGGTTTAGAAACTCATTTGAAGATTTTATTCAATTAAAGCCAAATTAGGCAACTTGGCACTTCAGCGGTCCCAAGTGTCAGCGTGAGATAACTGAGTTTTTCAAAGTCTGAAGGTGTTCATTACCCAGAACTAGTGTAACGCTCAGCGGCCATACATTTGGGCAAATATCTGCAGTTAGCGAGGACGGGACGCTCTCCTCTCTACTGCAGCCCCACTTTGTGATTTACACCGATAAGACGGCCGGGTTTTTACATACAAATCTCGCCTGGGCCAGCTACGTCTCAGTTCATTTAACACATTATGATGTGGTCACACCCTGGCCCGCTGCAGAGGAGGTCACAGCTCAGTATGAGGCCAGTGGCACTTGGCCGTGAAGCCCAGCCGCGAGTTGGAAGCTGGCGTTTGAAAAGTTAGTTGAGAGAAAACGGAGAAGTGCAGCTTTCTGACTGCTCTCTATTTTATCTGCGAATGTTGTGAGTTATTATAACTTGCCTCCAGTCACATGACAGCTATGACCGCTGAGCAGGCCTTTGATTTCTGGCCGGCCACATCGAGCTCATTTTCAAACCTGGCAGGAGTACCAAATCATGTAAAAAAACAGTTTTAGTTTCAATGAGCTACAACTTTGTCCACTGCAGTGTACACCATGCATTATACTTAGCTGTACCTGATTATACATAATTAAGTATGGTGTATGATTGGGTAGATGCAGTAGGGATATAGTCTAATTACACAGTTATAGACTGGACTAAGGCCATTGTAAAGTGTAACCTAAAGAAATGTTGTGTTGTGTATTATATAAATAATAAGGCTGAATGCATATGAAGGCCCAATAGGCAAAATATGCAAGATGTCCACTACAGTGGATAGTTGAATTTTCTTAAAAATAAAAAATATTACAAATAATAT
>OMKZ01029976.1:1358-11866 GCA_900302535.1 Neoniphon sammara
TTTAATCTGTCTAAATAGGATCTGCCCAACGCAGGCTTTTCTCCTGAACAGCAGGCCCTGCACCGGGGTTGTGACAGCCAGACGACAGCATGGGACCACAGCACTCCGAGATGAGACCAGCGCTGTATGTGTGTGTGTGTGAGAGAGAGAGGAGAGAGAGAGAGAGAGTGCTTGTGGAGAAGGAGAGAGAGTGGAATTACAACAATAAGACAGACAGCGAGAGTGATTCTCTTGTTGACACGAGTGTCACATGAAGCGTCCATCCTTGCGGTGGTTTTTAGTGTCGAGCGTTTGATTTCCATCTGTGTGTTAATGCCCGATGCCAAACATTAGTTGGGACGCGGCGCAGTGTGGACGGACGGCGCGAACGGCAGTGTCTGTTGGGGTGTAACTCGCACAAAATGGGGTGTGATGCGTAAAATCAATGCCGATAATGAGATTGTTTTTGGGAGAGATCATCGTGTGATCGAGGGCATGCTGATGTGTCAATGTCAGGGTTGTGTGTGTGTACATGTGTGTGTGAGTGTGTGTGTGTGTGTGCACTCTAGTTGGCTGGGTGTGTCAGTCTGGGCCATGCTAAACTCTTTCAGACAGGCTAGCAGGCTCTCGGGGCCCTGGACCCGGAGATGGTGAATGGGAACGCGGCTTAATTGGGGTAATCGCCGCGCTTTTAGGGACCTGCTTATTAAGAGAAACCCCTCACGCGCACACACACATTCTCGCCTCAGCATAGACAGACAGACAGTCAAAGTGACAGCCCTGCCTCGCCACCCCTCGTCTTCGCCCCGAGATCCCCCCATCGGAGACCCGCAGTCGGCAGGCAGGGGTTGGGAATGCGGTGTGTGATTGTATGTGTGTGTGTTTGTGTGTGTGTGTGTGTGCAGGGATGACATGTCGGTAACACTAACAATGTTTAACAATACTTAAATGTGTCAGCGATACCTATGCCAGGAGATGGAGACGGGGGCTGGGTGTGGTGGTGCTGGAGGACTGGATGAAGGACCATGAGCTTCTGATGGAGACATTTCTCACAGTAACTTTTAAAAAGGTCGTTGCAATATGGACATAGAGTATCCTCTAAAAACAGATTCTTTTAGGTAGCATCACAGGCAGTGCTAAAGTGGCGAGGGCTTCCACAGCACATTGGGTTCCTTCATTTGTTTTTGTTTTTTTAATCTGTGGCAAAAATTTAAAGGGTTTCTGGCTATGGCTATTGTGGTCCATTCATTTTTATCCTAAAGGTGCACTATGTAAAATTTATTGTTAATTGAAGTAAGGCAGTTTAGACTCAACTAACAAAAAGTATAAAGTCAGTATGAAATTGATCAGTGAGTCAGCCGACAAGAACAATGTAGACTCAACCATCAAACTTTGTGCTTATTTCATGTGTTATCACTTTTGTCGACTCTTGTTAATTTTGCATTGTGCACCTTTAAACGTGTTAAACCGTGACATTAGACAGACCACAGTGTAGATGCATTACATACCTTATTGACATAATCTGTTTTTAAATTCATATTTGCTATCAAACTTGGACTTGAAACACATCTCAAGACGTTGCTATAATGCTAATGTGATTTTCGGATTTGTTTTTTATTGCTTATTGTTTACTGTGGATCCTCATTAGTCAATGCACAAGTGAGTGACTCCATTGCAGCTTAAAACTTATTTCGCACCACGTCAACAATTAAAGCTCGCTAGAATCCAGAGATATTAAGCAAAGGGGTCTGCATCGGAGCAAGTTTGAAGCAGTAATTTTATACCCTGGTACATTTTCTCATTCTTCTGGCAAGACGATGGACCTGGAAGCACCAAATCACTTCAGTGGTCTGTGTAACCTCACCATAAACACAACATACAGCTACGTGTGGCACAGTGTCATCAGAGGTCTGGTCAGTGGTAAACACTGCAGCCTCATGTGCACAGATACAAATAGAGACCAAGCTTTAAAACACACAGCAGATTCAGCATAGTCTGTATGATCAAAGCATAACTTGCTTAGATTAAAAAAAAACAAAAACAGTATGATTCATTGTCTGAGGTAACAATGACTGAGACTGTTTTATCTTGTCTCACCCTACGTTATTGTTGTTTTTCTATGAGAGAGATATGTTGTAATTGGACGCGAGGATTAGACACTGTCTGACCCTCCCTAGCCCCCAATCACTCACACACACACACACACACACACACAAAATGCACATGCAAACACCAAACTTGCCCCAACCCAACCAGTTTTTTTTTTCATATAAATATGATTCTGTTGCTGCATTGTTTTCACATTAAATGTGAATGCACCGCCTTCTGATGCCAGTAGCATGACTTTACAAAAACAAAACAAGGAAAATGTCCCATAAATGTATCGTTTTAACAGAGCAGATGTCTTCATTCATGTTTTCCCCTATAAAACCTTCCAGCAGACCTCTGCACTGTTGCATTCATCTCCCCACACTCAAGTCTTTCATTCCTTCCGGTTCCCCCCTCCCTCCTGTCCTCCCATTATCCATGCATTCTTAACTTCATGAAACTCCACATCACACCCATTTGAGAGGAGAGGAGATGGGAAATCAGTTTCTGATTCCTGCCACCCCTCCTCCCCTTCCCCTCTCTGCTCTTAAGACAAAAGACCTTTTATGTTTTGTTGTGTTTTCTGGTGGTCTTACAAGTAGAGATGTCGCCCCGGCCCGACTGAAGGTCAACACATATTGTTTATGGAAAACAAAAGGATGATGACGTGATGTCATGTCTAGACTCCATGCAAATGAATCAGGTTCATAAAAACCTCTCGCAAGCGTGCGTACAGTATTTTCAAAGCCACGTGACATAACACTCACACACACACACACACACACACACACACACGGTTGCACGCACACTGGGAAAAAAAAAAAAAAAAAAAGAAAAAACATGCACACACACAGAGTGGCAGACAAAGTGGGAATGATTATGGTAATGATAATAATCACCGTTGTCATCACGTCTCCTCCACCATGTTAAAAATTAATCTGAGTTAACGATAATCCACGTCTACTCATTAGATTACTGGTGTGGGGAGGGGAGAGGGAGCGAGGGAGGCGGACTCAGAGGCCATCTGTACATCATTAGGAGAGTCCCAGTGACAAGCCTCTTCTTCAGGAGCAACTCCTCCATCCATCCATACATCCATCCACCTCTCCATCACTTCCTCTCTCCATCCCTCCGTCTTCGTCTGCACCTCTCTCTGTTGTGTCCGTCTCATCCGGTACCGCCGTCACCTCTGTCTCGGAGCGATTCGCTGCCTCTCTCTGTCTCCTCTCTCCATTATACAGTATGTCAGTCTGGATGTGCATCACCGTCACATCCACAAACCCAACGCATCACCCGGTGCCAGGGAGGATTTTAATATCATGCTGATGTGAGGCTCGGTTTCTCCGTCTCCCAGGGGTGTCATTATCAACTGTCCTCATCGTCAGTCCATTATTATCAGCACTCGCTCCGTTTCTGTATGTTTCTCTGATTTCTATTATGTCAGTTGGCGTCATCGCTCTCTCTCTATCTGTTTCACATACAAACACGCATGCAGGCTGCATACAAATTGTACTCAGAGCAACAACAAAATACCGATCATGAGGCTCGAAAGGCCTAGAGGAGGAGAAAGCAAGAGAGAGAAACAGGGGTATGAAAAGTAATGGATACTTTATTGATACCCATGTGGAAATTCCCTTTCAATCCCCCTGCGTCCACATGGAGGTCAGAGGTCAGATAATCCGTGGCGGCCCCTGGAGCAGGTGGAGACCCAGTATCGGGCTCTTCTCATTTCTCAGTTTTGTACCTCCTTGTTTCCTCGTTCCTCCAGCCATAACTCTAAAAAACAACTGAGGTGCACCATTGAAGACATCAAAATTCCTTAAAATTCATCCAGAGGAGGAGCGAGGACACCCAAGTGTGTCCTTTACTGAGGTCGCACGCATAAAATCCACAGTTCCCAGCTGGAACACAAAGATCATGGCAGGAAAACCACTGGATGGAGAATCAATGGATGATCAATCATGTCAAGTAAAAGTTTGATGTGCTTGAACTTTAATAAAAAAATGCCACATCAAAAAGTCCGCTGATAAATGTTAGACCTTGGTATAAAACCAGCAAACCACACATTCATGCTTGGGAGAAGCAGATGCAGCAGGTAATGTTTGATCTTAATTTAAGCAGTCCTTATGCGTTTTATTTATATATATGTATATATTCACGTCATATTTCATTGACTTCGCTTAAAAATGATGGTTACGGAGCAAAAGCGTCTCATTTCATGGATTTGTTTTGCTGCGATTCCTCTATCCTCGCATCTTTGTGAGGACGAAGCGAAGGCATGAGGAAGAGACGGGAGGAAAGAAACCGAGGAGAGGAGGAGAAGGACAAGGAGGCACAAGGTTCCTCCGGTTGAAGGAGGGTCTTTTTTTCCACCAGCGGGCCACCTTGTTGCCCAGGAGGAGTGAGAGTGACAGGGGAAGTGGATCGAGAAAAGACAGAATAAACTTTGACACATTTATCTTCAAATCATGAAGCACACATCACAGGAACAAGCACAGGCAGGCAGAAACACAAAGAGAGAGAGGCAGGGCATCATACACATGAAAATGAAAGTGATATGGAGACAAAGACAGAAATATACAAATAGCGCACTGCAAAAAAATCTCCATCTTATGTCATTCAGTGTCATATTCACTGTTAAAATCTTGTGTGTAAACAAGGCAGAATAAGGCCGATCAGCCCGCTAATATCAAGAAAATAACACTATAATTCTGGAAACAAGTTGATTTGCATTAGAAACAAGTGGGATTTTCTCATCCCACGGTCAGTTTTTTTCACTTATTTAAAGAACAAAAAAACTTAAAGGCTGAATATGAGACCAAATGACTTGAGTGACTGACTGACTTGTGAGGATAGTGATGAAACCCAGGGAAAGGGATGATGAAGGCAGGACGTATCTGGTTGAGATGAACAGTACATGACTCCGAGGCCCTTGATAATTGACAACATCTGCGCCCGTGCGTTTCAGTCGGGGCGAGCCTGCTCTTGCTCTTGGGCTAACAGCCTCTACAGTGATTCCGCCGTCAGACAGCGCACACGTTTAGCATAAAGCCGCGAAGCGCGCCGCGGTGTTGTGATGCGCCGGTGTGCTGTGCTTCACGTACCAGGACGGACTTAGCGGAAGGCTACCCAGTCGCTCTCTGCCTGGGCTTTGGAACTGTCACGTCTCACAAAATCAAAGCGTAATCTCGCGCCGTGCGACAACGTGACGGACGGCCGAACGACATCGACGGCGGCGTCCTCGAGTCTCAGGTGTGGTTTCACATTGCTTCAGCCTCAGCCGACGCGCGAGCTATTTTATCCAGACCGACGTGTGGGATAAGAAGCTCATCAACTTTTACTGTGACATCTGCCAGAGAGGAAAGTGTGGGACAAGAGAGGAACAAACGGAAAAGTTCAGCTGCTCCTCCTCCCAGGCCTTTGTCTATTGATTTTTTTTTTCTGACTTTACAGACAAACAGCTTTGAATATTGTTAGGAGGTGGAGCTCAGAGCGTTTTGTGCGTGCGTGCGTGTGCATGTGTGTGTATTGACAGATGGTTGTCATTGTATGAGAGCTGGTTTGCACATTCATGTAATGGAGGCAGAGAAACATACCAGACATATGTATTGGACAGCAGGGCTCGCTGACTGGAATTAAAAGATGCATGTTCACACCGCACACCAAACACACTCAACACCGATTACAGGCACAGCAGCACTTTTCATGTGAGCAGAGTCAATTCTGTGTGATCCGTGTCTGTGTAACATGTTGTTTTGTCTTTTTGTCTCTGACTGTGTGTGACAGTGTGATTGCAAGTTTTTTTGACCCCTTGAACTCCAATTTTTCCTTAAATTTCCCCTTAAGTTGCTTCAAAGTCAGAAACATTTTTCCCATAATGTATGACAATTTTACATACATATTCTGTACCTGCTGGTTTCAACGCTTCACTGAAGCTACATCACACTTCTATTGAGTGAAACATTCAAATCCAAGATGCCATTGTTTCATGGCCGCACCATCACATCCAATAGAAAATATCTTGATGTCTTGTGCATCATTTTAGACACATTTCCCTGTAATTAAGCAGCACATATTTAACATCTTTGGAAACTTTGGGATCTCCACTAGAATTTAAAATAAACTCCTGTTGGCTTGAACAAAGCTCGGCCGCGCAGCAATGACAAACCCGCTTGTGGTAGTGGCAGGGTTGATGAGGTTAATGAATGAATAGAAATTCAAAAAGTTCACACTTCATATCCCATCATCGTGTCGACACAGGAGCTAACAGACACGCCGACAGAGAGAGGTTTAGCATCGGAGACAGGGATGAAGAGCGCGACAGGACAAGATTGACAGATGAAAGAGTAAATGTCTACAGGGGACAGGAAGAGGCAGATGTGACGGCAGACATGAGAAAAACAGACAAGAAAAACATAGGAAGGACAGGACAGGGAAACTACCGTGAGACTTAAAGATCAGGACTTGCGCTTGACCAACTCCTTCTTTATTATTCTATATATGTGTGTGTGAGTGTGTGTGTGCAGGCCCCCGCCCTCCGCTGGCCCCGCCTCTCCGTGCGCAGCAGCCTAACCGTTCCTGACAGCCAGTGGCTCATTAGAGCTGCTGTTCTGTGTTCCTACCTCCCTCCGCCCGCTCCCAGCTCCCTGGACCCAGCCCCCCAAACAATGCCTAGCTGTGTGTGTGTATGTGTGCGTGCATGTTCGTGTGTGTGTGTGTGTGTCAGCTGGCTGCGCTCAGGCCTGAGCCGGGACAGGCGCGGGGGGGAAGTCAAGGCCTATTCACCGGCACAAAGACATAATTAACCAAATTGGCAAATGGTTCGAGAAACCGCCTCTTGAACATTCTGTGCTAGTCAGCGGTCGCCATAGCAACTCTAAATTTGTAGTGTGTGTGCGTACGCGTGCGTGTGGGTGTGTGTTGCCCGATGTCCACATTAAAAGTCACAAATGATTATTGGTCACGTCATCCGAGACCACACACACATTCATCACTCATACAAATGAATTTTTGTGCTCATTATACACACTCCCAAATTCAGTGGCTGGGGTGGCTGCGCTCTCCCTCCCTTCCTCCTCCTCCCTCCCTCACTCACTCACTCACTCATTCACTCAATCAATCAATCAATCAGTCAGTCAACCAAGCACACACACCCACACCCACACACAAAATAAAAAATAAAAACATACAATCTACCAACAAAATCAAACGTTACGTTTAGTTTTGGTATATGGCAGTTTAGATATATCTGGCAAATATCGACTCGTATTTCATATCGAGTTTCAATATAGTAACAACGAGCATTTGAAGCGCCATTAAACCCGACAGTGGGAGGAAACAGAGGCTGTGATGTGAGCCTGCGGCCGTCTGTCCATCTGCCCTCTGAGGACAGTCGGAGGACAGAGAAGGTGATGACAGTTATCGTCTCACTCATGGCCTCACACATCTTATTTACCACCGAGGTGTACATGCGTGTGTGTATGTCTATGTGCATGTGTGTGTGTGTGTCTGTCAGCTGACTCTCCCTGTGAGTCAATGAGACATTGATCACGCAGTCAGTGGGACAGACATCAAGGACAAACAGCTTGTAGATCAATGGCTGCACTGTGTGTGTAAGAGTGTGCGTCCGTGTGTGTGTGAGAGTGTGTGTGTGTGCGTGCATCAAGCTCGGATCGCTTCTCTCATATAGCGGAAAGCATTACATATTTAAACCGTAACTGCATAAGACAACATTTTATCTATCAAATATAGATTTCACGGCAATACAAAAGTTGAACCTCTGAGAAGTTGATTTGTACTTCAGAGTAACACTAAGTTTAGTCCGTGGAAAGTTGCTCTTCTCTGAGTTACAGTAAGGTTGCGAGGTTTGTGTGTTTGTTTGTTTGTGTAAAGTTGCCTTCCTCCCACCAACTCCAGCCCTGTTTTGAGGTTAGTTTCTGTAAAGTTGTGCCTTTTGGCACCAAGCAGCATTGTGGTTTGGGAGCTTGAAGCTTGGTTAAAGATAAACTTCAGGTCTGACTGAAGAGTTCACTCTTTCTCGCTCTCTTCCCCTCCCCTCTGTCTCTCTCTCTCTTTCTTCCCCTCCCATCCCTCGTTCGGCCCCCAGAGTCACAACAAGAAGCAGCAAACAGCTTGTGCATCCCTCGTATCAGGAGAAAATGCCCCATTTTCATCTGTTTGAATCTGACATTTTTGGCACATTAAATATTGGACATTAATAAATTAAATGTAATGAACTGACATGAAAGAAGAAAAAAGTCCAATGGTACAATGCAAGAAAGTATAAAAGGGAAGAGTATGAAAGAAAGAAGCACAACAACAACAAAAAAAGCAAGGCTCAAACTTTTTTCTTTAACTCCAATTAACTATTGCCTTCTGTAGCCATTGGAGATTATTTTTCATGTTCATTTATTCAAACAAATATTGAATAATTTATAGTAGCGGGAATAACAACATGAGAAATCACAAGCTCTCGGTGCCAGTGGAGGGAGAGAGGCCTGTCTGTGAGGAGTACGGTTGAGGAGCACTTTTAATAAGTGTGACTTATTGGTCATTTAATCTAATTAGACCTCCATTGGGTGTTTTGTAACATTGAAATAATCATAACCGCTCAGAGGGAGTTGATGCAGCTGATCTGTGGCCAGCAACAGCATTCATTTATTAGTTGATTGAATTAGTTCCTAATACTGCGCCGGGATCAGAAAATAAACTTTCTGTCCATATGTTGGCTGTAGTGTATCGTACGCTTCGATTCACGGCGTGTGTGAAGGCATTTCGAGCCGCCATGCATGTTTAATAGAGCACCTGTACGCGTCGGTGTGTGTCAGTCTTATCTGTGTCAGTGTGTGTATGTGTGTCAGTGGCCTGTACGCTGTATGTGGGTCAGTGTAAGTGACACCGGGGTCACACCCTGTGCTTATGTTGCATAACACATTGACTTCTCGCCTCCGCCCTCCCGTCAGTCCACCTCGGATGTCTGGGATTCCTTCAAAACCCTCAATACAGCTGCTATTTTTGTGCCGCATCTTTCCTCAGGTGCCATTGTTCGCTTGTTCCTGGGCTCATAATGTACTCTGGTGCAAAGGCCCGCGCCGGCAACGTAAATAATCTGCAAGCGGCAGCAGGAGAGCGTAATACGTTTCCAATTCCAGCAAGATAGATGGCACGGTGAGATGGAATTTGTCATGCCGGCGTGTTGTCATTTAACAACGGATGAATACAACACATCGGAGTTTGCTGTGCATCTTTTTCTGTGAAGGGCTCTCTCCCCGTTGTGCACCCACTACCAGGATTTACAGCACCTCGCTGAAATGAATAGGTGTGAGATCTCTTGCCGCTGTAGTAAATTGTAAATTGAGCATAGCAGCAGCCGTGTGCCTGTGCAGCACCTCAGGACCAATTATCTGCGCCCCTCATCCCCCTCTCTAACCAAAAGGCCCCATTAGAGGTCCATAAAGATATAACAGATAGACCGGAGACCAATTAGATGTCCCTAAACAAATAACAGCAGGTAGTCCTAGTGACAACACTGGCATCCCATCTACATTTCCCTCTCACTACAGCATGTGTCACACTTGTACGGTATGCCTAACGAAGCCCCACGGCCCAATCTGCACTGTTGCACTGCAGCGAAACTGTGGACAGCTACAGACCGACCGACCGACGCAGCGTAAAGTTTCTGCGTGTTGCTTTTTCAATCATGAAACATTTCACACATGGTGAGAAAAGTGAGGATAATCAATGATATGCTTTTGTTAACACCAGTGTACTGTACAGAGGGGACACAGATACAGCGGTAATCCTGAGAAAATCTTTTGTTATTGGTTTGATGATTCATTTATTTTTTTATTTGATAGGGACAATGCAATTTAGCTTAGTTCTAATACAAAATATGAAACCGGTGTGCTGTGCATTTTATAGCTATTACTAATTTCCAACTCTTGTCCTAAAGTAGGCTTTTACATGTACAATAATATTAAATGTCACAATACATTCTGCATTTTTCTATGTTATCCAGAGTATCTGCAATATATGCAAAACCAAATCCTGAAATAGTCAAATTGGTGTTCATGGTAATATTGAGTATAAGTAATTTAAAAAGGTTTCCAAATGCGTTTAAAATCTCATTTTGTTTGAGTTTTTAGCTTTTTATCATGAATTTAGACATCATGATAACTAGATAGCATTACTTCAATATAAAATGTTGAAATATCTGTAAAGAAACAACTGTTCAACAGTAAAGCACGTTGCGCTGCATTTGATTGTACGAAGTGTTATATAAATAAAGTTTGATTCGTTCATGAATAAAAAAGCTGATAAATGGTAACACTGAATTATTGCTAATATACAGGACATGAAATCCATTGTTTTCCCCAAGCACGCTGAGCGAGTTGATGTTTTTTTCTCAAACACTCATGACTTCACTGAGCCCATGTTAATCA
>OMKZ01029980.1:0-11671 GCA_900302535.1 Neoniphon sammara
CAGGGTATTTGCATACATGCACTGGCCTGTGTTGGTGAAGCCCAGCCCAGGTGCACCCATTAGGACTCTGATGCAAAACCGTGTAAGCATGGCTGGTTGAGCACTTTATCCTGCTGAGTGAACACAGAAGACACAGCAGCCTGTCTCCTCTTGTGTGATTCATTTGCATTGATCATCCACACGTTACCACCAAAGTGTATGAGACAATAGCTTATTTTTTTCAAACTCCCTGCATGGTGATGTTTGCACATTTGTTTGTTACTCCATGTTTAATTTTGTTTGTACATCAACACAGGTGTGTAACTATGGTCTGAAACGTGTTTGTGTTTGCATGCATGGAGGGGGCAATTTAATAGGCAGGGGGTCAGATTTCAGATTTTCAACCAAATTTTTCATTTTTACACAACTTACACTTGACTTAGGGTGGACCAACTGAAATATGATGCACTTTGATGTGTTGATTTTGACAGATGTCAGCATTCACCTTCATAACATCTTTACTTTTCCATGTTTGCTAGATGCTAGCTAGCCGTTAGTTTCATTGATTCAGATGAATAGCGAGGGTAACTAGCCAGTAAGTTTAACATACAAACAAATCAAAAATTTAAAAACATGGTTTATGCTCTGTGTATAATAACAAAATGACCAACCTAACTCAACTGTGGTATCAGCAGAGATCGCTAATGACAACACTTTCTATAAATAGCATTTCTATATTTCTATAAATATGATTTCTATATGATAGAAATGGAATTTATAGAAATCTTGGACAACAACAGAACATTGTTTGTTCTGTTGGCATATAAAATTTTAAAAGTGTGCCAGGGGGACAAAAGTAGGGTGGGACAAAATTGCAAATTTCAAAAGTCCTAGTGGAAATTACACCATGTGTGAATATATATGACAGTGTTTGTACATGAGTGCTGCCCTTTGAACATGTGTGTACATGGATGCATGAAGTGCGTTTATGTGTGTGTGTGCGTGTGTGTGTGTGTGTTCATGTGTGACTATTTATGCAGGTGTAAGGTAGGCGTAGCCTACATGCCTAACTGTGTGTGACAGACAGACAGGGGTTGAGCAGCGTTCTCACCAGCCTCAGGTTTCTTTGGTGCCCGGTGGCTGTTTAAGTCCCTTAACCCTGGTGCCTGAGGCCACAGCCTCTCCAGCCCTCTGACAGAATAACAATCTGCCCTCAAGCCCCTCCAGAACCCCCAGACTCCTCCCAGATCCCAAGTACACAGTCCTGCTTATTGCTCAGCCCACACCTGATCTACCACTTCCCCCCTTTCCACTGTCACTCTCTTCTCTCTCTCTCTCTCTCTCTCTCTCTCTCTTTCTCCCCCCCTTCTCTCTCTTTCCCTCTCTCTCTTCATGCTACAGGCACCATCTGGGCTTTCAATAGAACTCATTAATGCCAGTATTGTCCAGAATGGCTCCCTCTCAGGGTATCTGGCCATTAATGACACTTAGTGAAAAACACATCACATACCATACAACAATGAAACTGCTATTTTGGCCAGAGGGATTGAATTTGAAGCAGAGTCATAATATGAGTTGCATATTCCCCTAAGGTTGAGTGGCAACCCAACAGATATTATAACTGACAGAGGTATATTATAGCTGGGGATAATTCAAGGGTGTTGTTAAGAGGCTGGCTACAGAATTATTTTCAACCAGTGTGTGTGTATGTGTGTGTGTGTGTGTGTGTGAGACAGAGAGAGAGAGACTCAGAGGCAGACAGAGTGTGTTTTGTGCATCAACATGAATCTGACTGAAGTTTTCCAATGTGTGTATTGCAGTGCCAATGCGGTGAGCAGCCGAGATGGCCTGGACACAGAGACGGGCACAGAGTCCCTCCTGAGCCACCGTAGAGAGCGCGAGAGAGAGCGCGCGCGGAGGAGAGCGAGAGAGACCGAGCGTGAGTATTAACACGCCCCCCCCAAAACACCCACACACCCACACACACACACACACACACAAAAAGAATGTAATTTTCCTGTCGATTTGACGTTATCACATTTTGGCACCACCAGACATGCTTACTCTGCTCTATTTGCTAACCTGAAACAGTGGACAGACTGCAGGCAGGTAAGGAAAAGGCCCCCAGGGAGCGTGTGGTGCATGTAGAGCTTATGTGAGAGCAAGAAGCACACACACACACACACACACACACACACACACACACACACACACACACTCACACACATCCTGAGCTGGATACAGTAAGTAAGGTAGTAACTAGCACCTAATGTTGCCACACGACAAAGATCGCTTCTGGCACTTTCTGCCTTCCCCAATTCTTCTTCTTTTTCTTCTTCTCCTGTTTCCTGTGTGTAGCTCAGGTTTATGGTCAGAGGCTGTTTTCCACTCGGTACTTGTACTCGGCTCCTATAGGATAATCATTCCTTGTCAGGAGATACTAGTGCTGTGAAATAACTGAGGCAGATCTGTTGCTGCCTATTGTTGAGATCATGTACATTTTGCCTGGCGGGGAAAAGTAATTGGTTGGATGAGGGTTTTTTTGTCTGTGTGTTGTTTTTTTTGCACCGTAACATTTCTGCTGCCTCTGTACATAGACTAGCTCTGCATAATGGGAACACGGGAAAGAGTAACTCAACCTTGATCAAGTATAAACACATCTGCTGTATTATTTAGCTCGCCGAGGTGTTCTGGCACTCGACTGCAGTAAATTCTATTAAGGTCACTCTGGTAGAAGGACGGCTTCCTTCTCTGCTCCTACAGAGGAACTCCTCTCCTTACACGCTCGCTATTTTCAGGATGAGGGCCTGCCAGCCGCCGTCACATGTCTCTGCTCTCCAAAGCAGAGAGCGCTGGTGCTGCAGGAAAATACAAGGTGTGGTAGCAGCATAGTCATACCTGCACTAACTACAGTATTTTGTGATCCGCATTCAAGAACATGATTGACACAGTTTGATTGACACGGTTCCTCTTTGAGGTATTCCACTTCAATCCATTCTTGTCTCGGCTTTGGCAATATTAGTTGGTTTTATTCCAGGAAGTAATAAACCAGCAGCTTCTAGTGCCTGCTGTCTGCGTGTTTTTCCTCCATGCCTCACAGCAAAGCCAGTTCTGTCTCTCCCTTTATCTGTCTCTCTCTCTCCATCTTTCCTCCCCTCATCCTCTCTTCACAGCACGCCTGCCTCTTTGGATCCTGTGCTCCAGGCTCATTAACCAAATACTCATTAATTTATGTGGTGCAATTAGTATCACAGACTCCAGCATCAGGTTGAGGTGGTAGGGAGAGAGGAGAGCTGTAAATGTGTCACACGAGAAACCGAGAATGAGCTGAACGTGAAAAAATGTATCTTTGCGGAAAAACATCGTTTTCACATCCGTTAATTTCATCACGATCGCACGCTTACGCATCTCATTACTGTGCATCTCCCAACAATATGCACAAGACATATTGTATCATATCCGCTGTCTCTAACTGCCTCCTGCACATCTGCTGTTTTCGTGTGTGATGCCGAAATACCTCTGGCCCAGTGCACTTTGCATCTGCCCTCTGCTCTTCTCCATATTCATTTGACCTTGTCACAAATTAGACACGATCACATGGAGGACAAAAAATGGAGATTTGTGTCTCGAGCCGCTCCAGACGCTCTCACTATCTCTGCAAGCATGCCGGCAAATATGCATACAAATACACAAACACACTCTCGCTCTCTCTCTCTCTGTCTCTCACACACACACACACACACTTAATTTTTCACTGTGTCCTCCCTGCAATACCCTGCTTGTTTCTTAGCTCTAATTAAGTGAAAACATCAAGGGAATTGGTCGTGCCCCTCTTCGTGAATGTGCAGTTTCACGGCTCATAAATCTGACTTACACGGCCCAATATAATCTAATTCAATTTGGCTGTATTTGTTTAGTGGCAGCCACAGTGCGTCACGGGCATGAAGCCTGGATGTAAGGACAGAGAGCGAGGAGGAGCCAGTAGCCCCGCCTCTTTTACCTGCCTGCCTGCAGCATCATCAGCAGCAGCAGGAATTCCCCTGTCACATAATACACACGCTTGAAGTGATTCTGTCTCGGTGTGAATGCTGGCTGTTTTACACTGAACAGAGCAGGCTGAGTGAAAGCGCTCAACCCTGGTAAACATATCCGTTGTTCTCTTCTTTCTGCGCTGTTACATTCGAGAATGAATGGATGAATAATGCAGCGGGTGAAATTTTCAGGAGGTTAGACAGGTGCAGAACCCTGAGGGCAGCATGGACTTATGGGATGGGATCTGTTTCAGGACCGCCAGGTGTTCGATATTATACCTGTTTTTGGACAAGGGGGAGGGTGAACCAGCTGACACCTCTGTTGTAAATAAGTACCAAGGGGCAAGACAGTTTTGAAACTAATATCCAGTGGTTAAACTCCAGCGCTGCATAAAGCATTATTCTGTTCAACCCTGCCAGGATTTCATTGTGAAGGGCAAAGAAGACATGGTTAAGCCTAAGCACTTATGCTTGTATTAGTGTATTAACACAAAGTACAAAATACAGCTGGCCCGGTGCACATCGCTGTCCTCTGTTCGTGCACAATCACGAAAAGTGTCTTGAACTTCTGTGATGCTGCCAAATGCACCTTTGCTCTTTTAATAACCTGATGGTGTTTTTTTCACCTGAAGCAGAGATAGAACATGACAGCACATCATCTCAAATCCCATATTATCTCTGGACGCTCTCTCTTTCCATTTTGGTGAATACTGACCACTGATTGGTCCGAGGCAGATTAGCAGAAATGCTATAGTCGCGTGCCATGGGAGGGAGGGGAGGGAGCGACGAGGGTAATACTTTGTGCTCACTCTCAGTCAGCTCAGTTTCTCTGTGCGTCGGATGAAGGCACTCTGTCGGCCGTGGCTGTGGTGAGAGAGACAGCAGGATTTGTCCTGTTATTTCTGTTGAGGCTATCTGACATTTGAGGATGTTAGACACGGGATGACATTTGCGGTTAGTTTCATGCAAGTTGTCGCTGAGTGCTTCTGATGCGCTCATCACAGTTATGAAAGTTTAAATAAGTTCAAATAGACGCGATCTCGTTTTGCACTGTGTAGACGATTTGCTTTGAGTTCTTGTAGGGCGGTGTTTGTCTAATTGATTTTCATCAAAAAGACTTTTGCATCAGTAAAGGAATAACCTTGTAAGTCAACTTTTATCTGATGAAACATGGCATTTTTTATTTGTGGGTCCTGGTGAAATTTAGAAAGTCCTCCAGTTTAGTTTATCTAATGATGATTGTTAGTCAGTCTTGGCAGCTTGGAGCGCAGTGTAAACTTCTATTCAGTGTATTCATATTATTATAATGAATTTAGTACTTCAGAGCATCACAACTTTTGTAAGGGAGTGGCTACTGCTATAGGTGATATTTTAAGTTGCACAAGTCCAGTCTGAATCAAGTTGCTGCTGAGTTAAAGTGCTCCCTTATTGTTTTCTTACTTGTTCCCTGTTCACAGAGTGTCTTCACACTCACTGACTGCTTTTGTCACTGCCTTCATTGTAGATGGGCTGTGGAGCCTGTCAGCAGCCAGCCGGTGGGCAGAGACAGTCTGGGGCTCAGGTTGGGTTTTCGAAATAGACTGCAGGACAGACAGAGACAGATTTAGGTTTAGCTTGGTTAACCTGTGCACTCAGTATTTAACCGATGTGGGAGTAGTTGGAGTGTGAGAAAATATGTGTAAGTGAATCCTGACAGCAGGAGTGTCTCTCCTCTGAGCGAGTGCCTTTATACTATAGCTTAGCTTTCATATGAGCACCTTGTGGGCGGAGCTAGCCATGGGAACTACCACATTGCTGGAATGTTTTGCTTGCTCCGGGCGAACACGCTCTTGGCCACGCCCTCTCCGTTTTACCAGAGTGTTCCAGCCAATCCGCTGTTACCCTGAGACAGCGCCACCTCCCTGCCAATGTACGTATGTATGGAGATGGACAGAGAAGTGGGTATTGTGTTGGGAATTTGAGATACAGCTATGATTGTTTTGGTTAATACCTATTTGTTAAGAAGTGAGTTCAAGTTAAACACTGCAGTTCCATCTTAACAAGTCATTTAGTCTCATATTCAGTGTTAAAATCTTGTTTTTCTTAACACAAGTGATAAAAAAAATCTGTCAGCAAAGATCATCCTTCTTATTTTTCCAAGGCTAATCAACTTGTTTCCAGATTTCTCTTGAATCAAGTGTCATTTTCTTGATACTTGTCAACTGATCTGCCTTGTTTTGCGCTTGTTTCCAGAAAAACTCCTGAAGCAAGTGAAATTGCATTGGGAACAAGTGGGAATATCTCATCACACTGGCTGATTTTTTTCACTGTGTCTAAGAAAAACAAAATTTTAACACTGAATGTTAGATTAAATGACTTGTTAAGATGATAGTTTTGCAGTGATGAGTGTTATTTTGTCCACTTTATATCTTTCACTTCACTATCATTTCTCATGTTGTGATCAACTGAAGCCAAATCCATTTTTAATGCTTCGCTTGTCATTCCACGCACTCTTAAAGCTACTAAGGTCTGATTTAAAGCCCAGCCGAGCTTGTCAGCTGTGACCTCAGTCCATGTTTACACTACCGCCAGAACCTTCCAGAATCTGTTGTTTATGATCCCTCTCCAGGTCAGCCACTCTCACTAATTCCGAGTTTCTCCCCGCGCTATCTCCTCTCATTCTCCTCCGATCCCTTGATGAGCAAGCTGACCTCGCGTCTGACTCACTGCCGCTCTGTTGTTTCTCCCTGCAGTCCCTCGCATCAACGGTCACTCCAAATCAGAGCGCACGGCGAGGGACTCGGCCATGGGTTACGACAGCGCCTCGGTGATGAGCAGCGAGCTGGAGTCCAGCTCCTTCGTCGACAGTGAGGAAGACGAGGATGCTAGCAGGTAACATATTGCCTCACATTGCTTTGTGTTCTTCTCCTCCATCCGCCCACTTTATTCATTAGCATTTCTTTTTGTTTCCATATCTTTTTATCTTTCAGTACATAAAAACAACAGCAACAAAACATATACACAAATGTATACACATCCAACAAAAATGTGTTCACATCAAAAGGCCTACAAGGGACCCAGTCATTTCTATATATATGTATGGCCCACTCCAGATAGATGTTATATGAATATATGTACATAATACCCTCACATTCCCCACAGTCTTATACATTGCATAATACACTGATATTTTGAAATGTATAATTCTTCACCATTTCTATTATGTACAAATGTCATATTGTCTTTATTTTACTGCTGCTGCTGCTAATTTACGTGTAGTTTTAATACTTGAATCCATACTTTTTAGGACATTTTCATTGATACATTGTTTTCATTAATCTTGGCATAGTTATAAAACCATTTTACCTCTTATTTATATCCTTTTTGGTTCTATTACTTCTTACTGCCCTAATGACCCAATTTCTCTACAAGGATCACTGAAGTTTTGTGAAATTTAATCTAACAACCAATAAAAAAAAAAAAAGAAAAACAGTAGCGTTCATACAAAATAATTCCATATTAGTGATCATATTATGCATTTATCATGTTTGCTTATTCTTCCATCCCATTTGTCTTTCTCCTCTTCTCAGACTCAGTAGCTCCACAGAACAGAGTTCCTCCTCTCAGCTGATGCGCAGACACAAACGGCGCCGACGGAGGCACAAAGTGGCCAAAATAGATCGGGTGAGCACCTCTTACACACATCCCTGCCACTGATCGAATTCTGTTGCACACCACATGTGGGAAACAGATGAGCTGGCTGATTGATACAGACTTTATGCCAATATGTCTTTTTCGGATGCGCTCAACTCATTGTATCCATTTGCTACCGTTTCCAGTCCTCGTCCTTCAGCAGTATCACAGACTCCACCATGAGCCTCAACATCATCACTGTTACGCTCAACATGGGTAAACTCTCTTCCTTCCATTTCATTCATATATTTATAAATAGAGAGAAAAAGAAGTGAAATATAGACTTATGACCACTGTAGTTTTTGTTATGTGTTGTTGCCATCTTACTGATTCCTCTCATTTTCTTTTCTTTTTGCCTTTGCAGAGAAATACAACTTTCTGGGTATCAGTATTGTTGGTCAGAGTAATGACCGGGGAGACGGCGGCATCTACATTGGCTCTATCATGAAGGGAGGAGCTGTGGCTGCAGATGGCAGAATAGAACCTGGAGACATGCTCCTGCAGGTATGTCATAACACAGTGGTTTTCAAAGTGGGGGCTGGGGATTCTCAGGGGTCCTTGAGGGGCTTCCAGAGGGTCCTTAGTGTGACATCTAAGCTATTTAATACTTAAGGCAAATAAAAACATCTTTTGATGTCAGGGTCCCAAAATAGCTTAAAATGGAGGGCCCGCAGCTTAGCAGATGCTTTAACCCTTACAGAATTAATATTCAAAATTGTGAGCTTTTGTCATGCAGATATTTTACTGCAAAAATGTGCAATATAATGCTGTAAGGACAACATTACTGTTGGGAATTGCCAGATTTTAAAGGAGACTGCTGTCTATAGAGTGTGACGGCTGAACATTTGACATAATGGGAATGGTCACTGGTTTTCTGTCTGAGGTTCTGTGACCTATTAATATCCATAATGTTCAGTTCACCTCCCTTGATGGATTCATTTATAGAAGTTGTAACTCTGCCTCTCCTTTTCCTTCCTGTTATTGCATCTCTTTGATCTCTGTATGGCTACACCCACTTTTATACACATGGTGGCTGATAAGTATTTGCTGTTGCCCCAACATTCTCTGTGTAGTTTTTACATTGGCCATGTATACTGTAGAAAGCAGCTTAGGATTTGTGGGCTTTTCTATGCCTCTGAAAGCCTAACAGCGCTGCAGAGATTAACTTGTTTACTGTAGAAGTGGATAAACAGATATGAGTCCTCTGTAGGGCTTTTTAGTCATAGAAACACACTGTATATGATGTCACTGGATGTGATGTTGATACATTTGTGGCTTGCCGACCAGGTGAACGACGTGAACTTTGAGAACATGAGCAATGATGACGCAGTGAGGATCCTCAGAGAGATTGTTTCCAAAACTGGGTAAGGAGAACAGTGTGTTATGCATACAACTCGCTCAGAGAAATTACTAAGCATCAGGAGTATTTGACTCTCTCCTGTGGGAGATTATTATATAATAACAACTCACTGCACACTCCCTACTAACACATAAATCAGATATTATCACAGGGTGCTCTGTGTGTATATGAAGGACTTAAATAAAAGCTTACTGAGCAGTAGTACGACTCTGTAAAGTATTAGCATATCCAAACAGTTAACAGATATACGCTAGGCAGCTTTGACGCGATTGCCAACTGTATTGTACAAAGTAATATTTTCACTACTGCCTCTAATATCTTTTGGGCTCAACTAAACATATCTTATGTTCCTGTGCTCTTTACTGTCTGTTTGCTCTAAGCAGATCTGTATTTAATTATCTACATATTTCCTTTCCAGTCCTATTAGTCTTACAGTTGCCAAGTGCTGGGACCCGTCCCCACGAAGCTACTTCACCATCCCTCGTGGTAAGACAAAAGCTAACGCTACACCAGACTCATAGTTTTTCTAGAGATGCCTTATTCTCTCAATTCTCCCATATCCCAATTTTACCTGACCAAACATGTTTTCATTACATAAATTGGGTTAGAAATTGTGTTGAAATAGTGTAAGTCATACTGTGGCCCTTGACCAGGTTTTAGCTGATGATGACTGAAGTGTATCATTTATCAAAAGTGCCTGTTTTTCCAGCTGAGCCTGTGAGGCCTATTGACCCTGCAGCCTGGATCTCCCACACCACCGCTCTGACAGGACCTTACCCACACTACGGTAAAGACTCCACACACCACCACACACACTGTGACACACACGCCATCTTGTTAATGTAACGCGTATACAACGATTAGATCCCTACAGCATTTAGAAAGTTGTGCTTTTTCAGCGTTTTCTCACAAACATTTCTCCCATCCCAGAATTTGACGACTTGCCTCTATCTGCAAGTAAGACGGACATGGCGACCATCGTCAAGGTGATGCAGCTGCCCGACTCTGGTCTAGAGATTCGAGACAGAATGTGGCTGAAGATCACCATCGCCAATGCTGTCATTGGTGAGAAAGACAAAAAAACTCTTTAGTCTTTTAAGATAGGATTAAAAAGCAGTTGGTAGAAATTGTTACATTATGCAGACTAAGCACTGCAGAAAATTCAAAGGAGACATAATGGGAGTGATTAGTGATATTCAGATCTGTGTATTGCTCTGAGCCTTGGTGGGGTGTCAAAAATGTTGAATAATTCACCAGTTTGCCAGGTTCAAACGACAGAGGGTTTTTGGGAAATGGGAATTGCAATGCTTCTGGTGCACCCTCTCCTAAAAAAAAAAAAAAAAAAAAAAAAAAGCACCTACCATTACAGCTACAAAGTCAGACAGTCCTATTAAAAATGTCAAACTTCAAAATTCTTCTCCACAGGCCTGTAGGCTGTACAGTAGAGTTAGCACTTGCTCATAAAATATTTAAGATAATGAAACATTCACTAGATAAAGCCCTGTGAGATTTTTTCATTTAAGTTATTAAATAGCACTTACCCATATATCAGAAAGCATATTTCTTTCTCTATATTTGAGCAGGAATGTTAATTGCATCCTGTTTATTAGGAAATATGTATCAGCCTGTTTCTAAGCTGTTTATCATTCTGGTAAAAAATATTTGTTTTTTATTTGCTTTTATGATTTAAGATTAAGCGTGAGGTCTGACTAGAAATATGCACAGTAGGGCTGGGTGATATATTGATAATATATTGATATTGCAGTGTGAGAGTAGATATTGTCTGATTTTGGATATTTTAATATTGTGATAAATAGTAAGTGTTTTCTTTTCCTGGTTTTAAAGGCTGCATTACAGTAAAGGCATTCAATTTTCTGAGCTTATTAGACTGTTCTAGCTGTTCTATCATTTGCCTCTACCTGCTTGGTCATCGTATCCACATTATTAACATTGTTTATCAAATATCTTAAGGATAAATATCTCACCAAAGCCATCCCTACAATATCATCATAATATTGATATAGAGATATATGGCCCAGCATCATGATATTTGATTTTGTCCGTATCACCCAGACCTAATTCACAGTTTTGACATTAAATCTTGTTGCACCAACTTTATTGTTCTTGCTACTGTGGTGTAGCTGCTCATCAAACTGTCATCATTAGTATCTGCCCACAGTATATGAGATCAGGAGACCAGATGCCTGTGTGTGTGTGTTATGTGTCTCAGGTGCGGACGTGGTGGACTGGTTGTACTCCAGAGTAGAAGGATTCAAGGACCGGCGGGATGCGAGGAAGTACGCGAGCAGCCTGCTGAAGCACGGCTACCTGCGACACACCGTCAACAAAATCACCTTCTCTGAGCAGTGCTACTACACCTTCGGGGACCTGTGCCAAAGTACAGCACCGTCACTCCTTCCGGTGTTTCGATAACATAACCATATCTGTCCTCTTATGAATAGAAGGACTGTGCTAAATTGCTCCCTGTCTCTCTCTTCTCTCCGGTCAGACATGGCGTCGCTCAACCTGAACGAGGGCTCCAGTGGTGGAGGCTCGGAGCAGGACACTCTGGCACCGCTCCCGCCCACCAGCAACCCCTGGCCCCTGGGCGGGCAGCCATTCCCCTACC
>OMKZ01029982.1:13042-49610 GCA_900302535.1 Neoniphon sammara
GTCTCCTTTCACTTCCTGCTCTGTGCCTCTCCCCCAGCCACCATCACCACCACCACAACCTTGCAGAGGGGGCTTAGGGTCTTTATGCTGGTAAGTGGGACAATTCTTTGCATAGATTATATTCATAAACGTGAAGGTATTATAAGGGCTTAGATTTGAACACCTGTAGGTTGGCTGATAAATGATGAATTTCATATGTAGGAGGGATGTTCAACAAGAGGAGCGATGGCTTATTGCTGTTCAGCACACATTGCTGCATTTGCTTCTGCCTCACACACAAAAGCATAGTGGTGCAAGAACCTGCTGAACGGTGTATCTTTAAACCCTGAAGGATCTTTAATCACACAGTCAAGTTCAGCATACAACAGGAGGCAGAGCAATAACTGCATATGCGGCTAACTGTAGTTTATAGGAAGACCAGGCCTCTGTTCCAGTCATCATAAGGAGAGTTTTAGACCAGGACAGACTGCCAAACTGTAAAAAATCTCCATCTTAGCAAGTCATTTAGTCTCATATTCAGTTAAAATCCTGTTTTTCTTCAAATGATGATGAAAAAAACCTGCAGGTGGGATTATCTCATCCCACCTGCAGGTTTTTTTCACCTGTTTTAAGAAAAAAACAATATTTAAAAACTGAATATGAAACTTAATGACGCCCTTTTTTTAAGTAAGGCACATTCACTTACAGTATCTGCTGTGCAATCTTTATTCAAATCAAATTAAATGGAATCTTTACTTGACAAAACCCAAAGAAAATTGCAATATATACACTTCTCACATCTGAAAAGTGAAATGACAAATTCCTGCTCAGAACAAAAGTCCTGCCCCACAAAGCAAATCACAAAGCCGAGTTTGTTATGTTCAAGTGTTTGGAGTACAAACACTGAGCTCCACCCCAGTCAGGTCTGATAGGTTGGGCTGCGGTGCTCTTATGGTTTCTCACACACTCCATACAAGAGGGAATACTTGGCCCTAATTAGCACAGAGCATCTGGCAAATGTCAGTGTGTGTCTGTATGCAACATTCCTATTTACTTACTAAGCCTGGGTTCAGCTGGAAAATACACTGGGAGAGCTTCACAGCTTTTCAGACTGGGGTCCTGGGAGTGTTTTGTTATTGTATTGTGAGTGACATATGTGTAATGTAATAGTACTCTTCTCACTGTCCCCTGATTCTTATATACAGTTCGGGTTTACTGAGCATTTGTCATTTTTCTGATGGTCACATACACGCCCCCTACACATAGATCACTGTTATTGTAGTACAAAAAAAAAAAAAAAAAGTCTTCATGTGGATTTGTTTAATTTTCCTCAGTGATCCTTGCTACTGATTTGGGTGTTCTCTTCATAATTCAGCTTTGAGCATAAAGTCACACCGATTTATAAGTCTCAGTGCCACTGTTGTCTAAATGTGTTACTTCACTTGTTCAGAGGATCAGCATAGAAAAGATAATGTTCACAGTCAGATTTCCCTCCGGCCAAATCTACCACTGTAATCACTTCTTGTGGTTTCAGGGTTGTAGTTGAAACTGAGAACATCAGAAAAAGGAAAAAAACAAAAACAAAAACAAAACAAAACATAACTTTAAACAGTGCAAACTATCTGTTCTGACTGGATTTTTGCTCCTGTGGTCACAGTGGAGAAACAACCTGTCTTCAGATGTTCAGTCTCTGATGTTATTCTGTGAAGCCATAACCAGGGGTTTCAAACTTTTCAAACTTTTTCATGTTCTGGACCCCCAAGTTGACTTTTACTAAGTCATGGATCACTATTTGAAGTGATTTTGCTCTGGCAAGTATATTCAAAGTGGTGAGATTAAAACATGACATTAAAATAATCACTGTTTTTTTTTTTTTTGTATCAATTTCTAGCGAGCTATATTTTTGCGAAATTAAACTATTCCTTATTTTGCTGAGGACCTGAGACCCCCTCAAAGACCTCTGAGGGTGACCAGACCCCACTTTGAAAACCACCCACTCCTCTCCCCCGAGACGTGACGTAAAATAAAACAAGCATATCCCTGTATCTTTTCACGTACTCAAGACACACTGTATAACTTGACCAAAATCATAACAGGCGATCAACTGTGCTTTCTTTATATTCAAGGCTGAATAATCGCCAAGATGTGAGCACCCAGGTGAAATCCGGGCTGCAGTGGAAACAGCAAAGATAAACTTGTCAGATAAGAGGGGTTCACAGCAGTTCAGTATGGTCGCCATAAAGCTCCAGCTGCAGGAGACAAGAAGACCCCAGTCAGCCTGATCACAGCACCGATCTCCAACCTGACAAGATTACACAGAGGCTTCCTGTCTCCTTGGCCTGATACCATCTCAGACTAACTTCTCCTCGCTCCCCTCCCATACGGCTCCATCGCAACCGCAGATAGCACAGCACCAATTACAGCCTAATGGGACAGTTTTAATTAGAAAACTACATCGAGTAAGTATGTGTTCATCCAACTCCGCAGCATGGCTCATTTAAGAGATTAATACTCAGGCAGGCCCTGCAGTACAGGAAAGCGGCTCCTGATAAACGACAGCTAGTCAAGGAAGCCATTCATGAGCAGCCCATCCTCTCTGTTTTCTGTTGGTTTTTCACCAATTCAACAAGTACAGAAATAAGGTCGCCATTAAAGCCTCTCCACAGCTGTACAGTACACTGAACTGTGAACATTTCCCATTCATCCACCTAATAATTACCCACAACCCCACTTTTATTTACAGTACACATTAAGTCAATCCAGGCCTTCTCGGATTTCAGCAACAAAAAGCCCCAGCACCTTGATAAATGTTGTTAGGTCACACTGCAGCACAGTGTGTACTCCACACTGAGTAAATGAAAACCAAATGTCACCGCGGGTCCCAGTCATTAATAATCGCATATGTTCATTCAAATAGCATGTGGCCATTTGCATTTGTTCAAGCCAATTAAAAAACACAGAACATAAAACAAGAAGGAAAGGTCAAAAAGACGCAATAAATTAATCAGATTAACGTGAAAAAGAACTGAAGTCTTTCAAGACCGTATACACCAAAGTATTAATTGTGGCTAAAAATCTGGTATTTATCGAGCTGTAGTAAAGGAAAGCCTAATTTCTATGTTTAGCCCTACCAACACGCATCACTTGTGACAAAAATAACAAGTCTTGTACTGGGGCTGTTCACTCACTGTCAATCATTATAACAAAATCCAGTGCATTATGTGCACCACTAATCTATTTTCATGTCATCCGAATAGAAATGCAGCTTAATACATGTTTGATTTCAAAAATGCTCCACGGTCCTAAATCATTTAGCCGACAGATGTAATCACAACAGCTTCTGTTCATACACAGATGGAAATCAATTACCATGAATATTGCAAAACATTGGCACATTCATCCCCAATACTTATTCATTTCACGCACATCTGCCATCTATTCTGAAACATGAGGAAGAACCATGTCTTTTTATAGTAGTAGACTAAATATTTGCTGTATGACAGGGAATTTTATTAGTTTTTTTTATTGTTGCTAGTACTTTTACATTTGAAGCCACTGAAAGTCATTCACTGAACCAAATACTTCTTCGAACATGCACTGCTGGAGGAATCTTGACATGTTTATCAAGAGGGGAACCACTAACACACCGGTCTCTGGGGGTTTCTACTACTAAGCTCTCAACACCGCCACTTTCATCACATCCTTGACTTGAGCAAATTACCATATCAGCAGCATGATCTCAAACCAGTCCACGACCCACAATCACTACTTTCTGACACACAATTAAAAGATGTCAAACTCGGTTTCTTTTACAGTGTTTTGGTTCTGGCTGTCAGCGCATCAAACATTATCTTAAAGGGGACTCATTTAGCAGAGAAAGGGACTGGCTAGGTGCATTGATGGTGGAGGAGAGCTCAGTGGCCTCGGGGTATGTGGGTAAACCAGGGAGCACAAAAGAAACGGGAACACGATAAGAAGAACAGTGGTGGGGGGACTCCAACTTTCCTGCCCCGCTCTCCCCTGGGAACCCGGGGGCTAAGACGTTGGAGTTCCTCCACACAGGTATCATGTTCGACAGGTCCTTCAGTACAGCTGGGCCCGAGTCCAAACTCCCTGTCTGTCTGTCTCAGTGCAGGGATAGGGAGGCGCCATAAGGTAACAGTAGCAGACATGCCAACAGGTGAAACCAAATATTCAAGTCAAGTTTGATACTGTTGTTGTCATTTCGCAGAATACTGGCAATAACCATTTCTTCTTGCTTTAAGCCACATGCAAACAAACTGGCTCATGATTAAAATATGAAAATAAGTGAGAGGAAGGGATGAGATTGAAACCCAAATTTCAGACATAAATTAACCTCCCAAATCTCTACCCTGACACAACATAATAGACAGACTGTGTCCCCTGTACAGAAGCACAGCAAATGAGGCCACACTGCTGGATCCACTGTAATAGCCTTGACTGAGGGAGAAACCGCACTGCTCTTTAGATTTCAATTCACTGCACCTGAATAGTTGATTGACTGTGGAGACAGAATAACCTGCAATAGACATGTCGCATATCACACTTGTTCAGACTAGATGTAGCTTTTTTTAAAATGTACTTACTTGCCATCATGAATGCGCAGAAGAGACCAATTTTAACGCGGTATAGGGGAAACACGTTTCATTGTAATGGCACATGATACAATAACCTGTGATGACAACATAATCTTTGAGTGGTTTCTTTCTGACCTCAAGTATCACATTCCTTTCATCTACTGTGGTGCGCCGGTTCATAATGTCCTGGGACTGAAAACAGAAGATAGACCAAAATATTCAAAAGGCAGTAAACTATTTTATGTTTATCAGAATTTCAAGTTTCATACTCAAGTAGTCAAAAATGGATTCTCAATAGAAAAAAGTCTCATGGGTTAGCTGATTTTGAATATCTGTCACTTCACATCATACACAATCATTTGAACATAAATTCACTATTGATGCTTTTTGTAATGAGCACTTATATCAGAAGTTAAGGGTACATATTGAACTAAATGACTGCAGTATAAAAAAAATACTAAAATGTTAAATCATAATAGAACAAAAAAAAAAAATCAAATGATTAACATTGTAACAATGTTTCACTGAGATCAGAATCTTGCAATGAGAATTATCATGTTTTGAAACAATTCTAAAAAACTATGGTACAACAGAAAACAATCTTTCTTCTCTTAAAAGGCATTGGATTAATCATGCCCAGTGGTGCTCAAAGTCTGGTCAAGGGACCCACAGGGGCCCCTGAGGGGAATGTAAAATCGGACATTATTAAATTGTACTTCAATTTAATTCCCCTGAAATTATCCATATCACACCATATATATAAAAAAATCACTAACCACTATATCTTCACACAGTGTAGACAGGCAATTCGGTACTAAATCACTGACAATAATCTCCCCATATGGGGTGCCTGGGATAAAATCATGTCATACAGGGGTCTGTGGCCTACAATGTGTATTTGGGGTCCTTGACATGAAAAAGTTTGTGAATCCCTGATGTGATCTGTATTGTATGAGTTTTTACAGACAGGTGTATTTGTACATGAGGGCACATGATAGACTCAGAGTGAACTGTGGGGCAGTTGTGCTGTGGGGGGAATAATTAAGCCTCTATAAACACAACTGTGTGGTCTGCAGGAACACACGGGCTTTCACAACCTTCTGACAACTAGGCAGAGGCCTGCAGAGTGTCCAGGCCTTTCGCACACCCTTTACTCTCCTAATCCGCTGTTAAGGATCGCATAGATGTGTGGATATGGCATTTTGTCCATGGCTCTTTTAAGACTTCTGCACCAGCAGCGGACTTAATGACACACGATGCAATATCCTGTGCCTAAAAATAAAGCAACTTTCATCTAGTGTCAGTCGGAAAAGCTTGTACAGTGCTATCCAAAGTGTGCACTCACAGCATATAAAACAGAAAAAACTACAGTGAGATGACTCCCCTTGTGGCCATGAGTGGATTCAATCAATCTGAATTAGAGCTGGTGAAGGGTTCCAAGGTTTTGTCTTGTTTCAAGTGTAGAGGGGGAAAAAAAATTGAAAATTAACCTGGCAGCCTTCATTTAGCGACAATGTGCTAAAGTATCGAATGATGGCTATTCATCACAGTGATCTGTACAAGCGGGGCAATACAGTGGCACAAAGGTTTTAAATTGAAAACCATAATGCTCATTAGCCTAACACTCAACATCAATGGCAATCAGAAGCTGCATTAGCCACAAGAGGGTGCCTGAACAAAAATTACATCCCTAAAATGGTTACAATAAACACAGCAACACATACTGGAAAAATGCATGAGTCAGGCCAGTTGAGAGCTATACTATGCTATTAAGTAACTAAAATAATCTGAAGTAATAATATTAGAGATTGATATAGACAGCGTGTTGTACTGCACTGGGTTTGGTTTAACAGACCTTTATTGCAGAAGTTTGTTCAATTCCTGATTTGAAAAAGTGTTTAAAAAAATCAAAAATTATGGATTTTTTTGTTAATTTAGGGTGCCAGCAAAGTTGAGGGAAGATTTGAAAATACAACACCCATTTCGAAACGCTTTAGGTAACCCAGTCCATTAATCTCTATGCAAGTAGAAAAAGATGGTAATTCAAAGATATTGTAATATTATTCCTCCAAGTGTCTCTTAAATGTCAATGAAACTAAACAATTTGAGCAATATACAAAACCATTTTTTTATTTTCAGTATGAAGTGCTTGAAAACAGACATTCAAGAATTTCTTTTGACAAAAGATCTTTAAGAAAAAAAAAGAAGAGGAAACATATCTTTGCAGGATGGTGGAGCTCATATCACCTGTGAATGATTATAAATCACTGAATCTCACACAGTGTGATTAAACACATGGGACAAAGACCAAGTCTTCCCCACCAGCTGCACCATGCTCATCCTCAACATCAGCTGGGAAACATCGACCTTTCCACTACAAGCTAGTGCTGGTACACCTGACTCACTAACATAAATCCATGATACTCTTCAAATAAAACTGTGATTAGTCACATCAGGAGAGTTTCATCATGGTTGGAACCAAAGTCTGTGGCTATGTGGGCTTTGTACAGACGGGGCGGACCACCCGTACGGCTGAGGGCGGCGGGCTTCAGGCCAGCGTCTCAAAGTTTGATCAGGCCTGCGCTGCAAGTCTCTCTATGATTCTCCTGTACTCTCCCACGACATCCTGATAGCTCTTCTCCAGCTCCTCATGCTGCATCTGAGTGTCCATCTGACGGATGTGGGACATCAGCTCCTCCGGCCGCAAGCACTTCATCATCTTCGTCAGCTCCCTCTGATTCTTCTGTACACCGCAAAGACAACACAGAAACACACGCTGGTTAGGGTGTTAATTTGATTTGGCACTGCTGGAGCGCTTAAAGGTACTGGACTTGGACAAAAAGTACATTTATACATGAACTCTGAGTCCAAAGCAATCTGCTATATGCAAAAAGGTGCACTCACACACATGCATGGACAAGGCCACTGGGGGATCGGGGGTAAGAGAACTCAGGGTTGAGCAGAAATGTATAATCCCCCTCACGTTCACAGAGCAGAGGCCTCTGCCATTCAACTCACTACACGCCAAAGCTCCTCAGGGAAAAAAAAAAAACCCCAAAGAAACACAACGATCTGCATCTGGCCACCAGATCTTTCCTTGCCACTCTCCCAATGAATTCCGACTTCTCTTTTCACCGCACAGGTCTATTTTCCCCCCATCAGACACTGCCTTTTTGAAGACATGTGGTTACACTGCTGACAGCAAATCCTCTAATGGTTCGGTATGCAGAGTTTCAGTGAGCTGCTCAAATATAAAATGTCACAAGCAAACAGGTTGTAGGGTGTTACACGGGTGCATATGTCTATCCACTATAGATTCTGTGATACTGTTTCACCAGGCGAGTCTGTTAGATTGAATTTCTGAAACTCAAGACAACTTGCCAAGTAAAAACATGAGAAAATAACAGACAATTTCATGAAATTGCGCCGTTTGCTTGATGAAGTTTGAAAAGCACAGCAACAGTAAAGATATGAAACTTTTGAAAAGTAACAGCTTTTTGACTAAGACCTTCAAACATACTTTCATGAAAATTATTTCTCCCAAAGAAATGCAAATCCTGACTAATGGCATTTGCCTGAAAAGAAAAAGCCCCCGCAGAAGCAAAACCACAGATGCCTGGTGTGCCGTATTGTAGCTACAACAATAAGGCATTGGTATTCTATCAATTTTCACAGGACTGAAGATCAATTTTTCTCCTAGTTTTGATAGGTAACATAATAAACAGTGACAATACGGAGCTGTAAGCAGATAAAGTGTGTATAGCTCATGGGCCATTTTGCCTCCTGTACTGAACAGCTGCTGACAAAAGGTTGAATGCTGCATCTGGCTTCTTGTTGGACAGCAATAGCGACAAGTTGGCGTTTAGTTGTATTTGTGAATACTTTAGGAAATCACTTTGCCATTTAGTTTCATTCTGCAACCACTTTATGACTCCACAGTGACATGCAAAGCCCATCCACTCATGCTACTTCACTCATTACTACAACGCACCTTGTATGGTCCAAATAGCCTCTTCTTGACCTCCAAACGGTATTCTCTTGCTTTTGCTTCATCGCTCATGTCTGTTGCTCTCAGACGCAGGATTTCATACACTCGCCTTGCATGTTTCTATGGAGGAAAACAAGAAATTTTTTTTTTTAACTTTAGAAATCATTGGTTTGTCTCAAGATGAATTTGAAACACATCCCAGCAGGACGGCTCCAAGTCTGCTGCAGCTATTCAGAACTTGCTGATTCTGGCCTATAGGGGTCTGTTCCCTCATAGGCATGCATGACAAGAAAAAACACTATTTAGTCCATTTATGCCACAGACATCAGGCTGTGATAATTAGTCATATGAAAGAAGCATGCAGAATATAAAAATATATCTAAGGACACAACTGGAATTAGGGTTGCTGAGCGAGGGACTACTGAAATTTCTCTGGAAAGGCCCATTTACATCTAGAATAACAACTATAAAAGATAACTCCTGCATAACTATAAAAGATTTAAGTAAATAGAGTGATAACTATAAAAGTATTTAAAACAATGACTATAACGCTGTTTTTTTTTGTTTAATCTAATTTTTTAGATGACAAGGAAAACTAAAAAACATTTTAAGCCAATCAAACTTAAGTAGTAAGATAAAGGGCAGTGGGAGAATTTGATAGCTCACTGCACTTACGGCTTCATCTACTGAGGAACCTACCACAGAAGTCCAAGAAGGTGGCTTAATCTTGCAGGAGAGAAAGGAGACCATCAAACTATGGCAAACTGTGGCATGTGGAAATACTCATAAAACTTATCTTCAAAGGATGGAAGCTCATGTGATTCTCCCAGCTTCTCTCTCCTTTGAAGAAATTCATGAATCCAAAACCCAAGGCAATGATGTTTAGTTATTTTACAGAGCAACTAAAGAATAATAACCGTGGCAGTGAACTAATCATTCCCTATCTTGGTCTGAAAAGTCACAAGCAAAAATAAAACATCATTGTGGTGTGAACGCCTGATCAACAAGTACCATGGGTTGTAATTCGTAGTATATTCTAGATGCAAATGGGCCTTATTTGACCATATTTTGATGGAGGCATTATCAGAATATGGAAAAATACCATTACCTCACCATGTCAGAAAAAATAAGTGATACAAGCTGATCTAATAATTTTAATTTATTTGTCCATCTTATGCACACTTACGTAAATAGTGAGTGCAACTTTAATTTTAGAAATATGTGATTCAATAGCCATTGCTCGTTTTTTCGGTTTTGGTGGTAGGGAATAACTATTCTCCAGTGTTTTGATCTCATTTCTACTGCTGAGATGTAGAGATGGTTGACATTGAGGACTCTTGCTGTATAGAATATCTGCATGTTCAGAAAACCATAAGATCTGTATTTTTCACTAAATTTATAAAAAAAAATCAGAAATATTTTGAAAAGTTTTATTTTTTTTTAACCCCACTGGACTGTTAAAGTAGTAATAAGCAGGGGCCACTTTAGAGAACACATAGGGGCGAGTGTTCATATGTGTTTAGACGTCACTGACATTTCCCCCTTTTGAATGTCAAGCTGTTAATGACAGGCTTTTGACAACGTATGTTTCAGGGAAATGGACAGGATTTAATCATAGTCACAAACGATGTCACGTTGTGTGTTGTTTTGTGGTTGGACTGTTATGCACGTGCAGCACCTTATTGATTTTCAACTTGTCTTGAGCCTCTGTGACCATGTCGACAGAGAAGCCGAGGTGCAGTTTGTCTGGAGAGAAGGACGGCAGGCTTTGACAGAGCTTGACCAGGACGTAGTCTCTCAGCTTCACGTAGTTCTCGGAGGGGTCTTCAGCTGGAAACAAGCGTCAAGTACAATGAGCTGACTATCAAGATGAACTTAATATGAGCTTGTTCTGGTTTTCAAATGATTCTTTTTCTTTTGTTTTGTTTTTTGCAAATCCCTCAAAAAACATGGCAAATTTCAGTCCATGGTTACTGCTGTTGACATTGTGTTTGTGTGCTGGGGGTGCAGTGAAAGGACTTGAGGATTTTTGGATCTGCAAAAATGCTTGAAATTTACATATTTACAATCTCCACTTTTCCAAGTATTCGCTTCGAAACAACAATGAGGAAATATTAATCGAGGGCATATGACCCCGCTGGCAGAAACTCCCTCCCCATTCAATTGTCAAATTCAAAATGGAATCCATTCTTAGAAAGGCTTCCTCTCTGAAAGGGGAAAAAAAAAACTGGGATGCCTGTTTAGTATTCAGCCTCAGTCTCGATGCAAAGCAACTATTTCTATCCAACTAGTTTCAATAGAGCCTTAGCACATCCTGCCATACATGCTGTCCCTTCAAATGAATTCCGTCTGGGACGAACCAACTGCAATGTAAGGCTGTGAGACATGGGTCATTAAAAACGACCAGGCTCATGAAGACAGTTTCTGGGTCACATGAGGATATCAAACTAATTTTAAAATGTTGACCCATGTCTTCAACACTGACACCTAACACAGCACATGCAATAATACGATAAATTCAGATGCTCACCTGTAATGTCTTGTACTTTGGGCAGAGTGCAGTAGAATCTGTGCACTGCCTCCAGAAGCTGAGCGCCATGCCCCTCTCCTTGGAACGGTGGCAGGATCAGCATTTGGCTGGTTGGTTACAGGGCAGACATGCATGTTTCAGTACATAAATATACCTAATATGACAGGTTTGTTTGAAATTAGTCTTCTTTCCTAAGAGATCTGGATTCTGTGCAACAGCTCAACATATAACAGGAATTCTTTAACTGAGAATAGCAAATAATAATTGATTGTTATAGATATCCATGATTTGATCAAATAAAATGCTTATCTATAAAGCTGTTTTGAGATACAAATCACTTTGGTTTTGTAATAAAACTAAATCTAGCTGAATGCATGGCTATATAAGCCAGTAATTTGGGCTTCTTGGGCAAAGGATAAAGAAATGTATAATTTTCCTCTCCTTTTTTTATACAAAAGAATGGGAAGGCACGTGCTACCCTAGCAATTACCTTACACGTGGTCGGGTTTTGTCTGGGTACACATAGTAATTATAAACTGTCATGTAGCCAACAGTTGCGTAGAGAGTCTCCCCATCTTTATTGTACTTTTCAAATCTGCAGATAAAACACAAAGGCAAACAGGTCAATTACAGGCACACTCCCATGCAGCGTCCATTTTAGCCCCTCCATTCTCCTGCCCCCCCTCCCTACCCTTTCCCCAATGTCAGCATGCTGGAGCAGCCAGGCCCGATTGGTACACCTGCTACAACCTGAATACATTATGCACTTAATTGGAGTACTGCAACTTAGAGCAGGAGAAGGGGTTGGAGGAGGGATTGAGCTCCTCAAAATCACTTCAGTCCATTTTCCCCATTGTTAGTATTAATAGGTGCCAGGGTAAAGAAAACACTGACAGAGGCTCTTTTTACTGTTTAGACATTGTTCAGTGTTTCAAAAGACAACAGTATTCAATTCAGCTCTTGCCCCTGAAAAAATGAAAAGGGCTTTGGGCACAAAGGAAGCTCTTGCCTGATCAACAATTCTCCTATGGGGGAAATATAATCAAACTGGCCTGGTAATTGGTCACAAGCGCCCCAAAGGGGGACTTTGTTTTTCGATGACACAATAAAGGCTTTGGGGTGGGGGGTGGGGAGGGGAGTTTGATGTCGATTAAGGAGGGCACTCACACAAGAAAAAAGTCCCAACGATCGTCGTCTGCATCGATGAAGCTGGCCGTCTCTATGAACCACATGAGGAAGGTCTGCAGGCGCTCGTGGTACTCTTGGAATCCCGGGCAGGTCATGTCGACCTTAGGCAGACACACCAAACATGAACATCTGATTAGGTTCATTGTTACATGCGGTCCTGCTGTTGTTTCTGATGGTTTAGGCTCTGTGTAAAGCTCATACAATTTGGGAAACAACAACATGAGAAAAAGACTAAATCTGAACAAAGCAAGCTCTGACCGACAAGCTATTAGGTTTCAAGGAATGCACTGGTGAGGAAGGCACGATCAGACGCAACAGGAAATGTGTGTACCTTGTGAATCTGGTATGTGAGTTCTCCTGCCTCTTCATTGTGGACTTTGTAAGTGTGAAGCAGGGTGCCAAAGGGTTTGAAATTGGCCTCCTTCTCCAACAGTGAGATGAAGTCGTCAGTGTTGCAGCTGAACCCAGCAGGGATGATTTCCCTGATCTTCCCTTCAACATCATCAGGCTGGAGAATGAAAAGTGAATTTAGTACTGGCACAAACAAGCAATATTAGGACAAAGGAGGGAAAAAAATAATCTAAAGTCTGTGGTTGTCCATTAAAAAATAACACACCAGATAAACACCTTAAGTTATTTGTTAGTATGTTACCAATGTGTCTCTACGGTTTGGTCATGAATGCAGCACTAAATTTCATTAAGACAAAATTACATTTTCTGCCTCTGCATACTCAGCTTCTCTGTTCAGTCACGAAATGTGCATCAACACTGTTATTTTTGTTCTTAAATTAGGCAAGACTACAGCTCTGACTGACAGAACACAAAAAATAAAAGTGGAAGCATACATGTTTTTGTGCCAGTGAAAAGAAAACCATTAGGCAATTAAAACTGTCAGCTGAGCAGAGACCGCAGCACCCTCCCCCTCCCCCGGTGAAAGAGCACTTCATTCAATACATTTACTACTTATGTTAAACCATGAATATGTGATGAAGTTGCCACAATAACGCATTTCTGCTTCTCACTAGGCAATAAAATCTTATGAATTGATCTCAACTTAACAAACCTTGGGCATCCATAATAGAGGCCTCTCCTCTAATCCTGCCAAGCGAACTCAATCAAATGAATTTGCCCCTGCGTTTTCAAAGAGCCTCGGAGACAAAGAGGCCCTATCCTTGGACTTTTTACTCAGTACAACGTGTGGTTAGTTCAGCTGTAATGTTTGCATTGTATCCATTTCCACAAGGATTGACATGAGAACACTTTGCTAAGCAGCCCTTTCACACCATTTACATGCGTGATGGGCATTATTTCGGTACAGAGACCCTTGCTGCTCAGCATTGAAAACTGGGAAATGAAGAAGGTCTGAGCAAAATGCACTACAAAAGGCTAATACAACATACTGCTAATTCCCCCCCCTTTCAGACATCAGCTAATATCCAACTGGAAGTAATGCACCTGCAGCTGAATGCCACTTAACCATTGTAATTGTTCAGCCACATTTCCAAGGAACAAGGAGCATGCTTAAAAGACCATGGACAAACAAGTCACATTGTCCCAGCCACTCTCCTACATACTAGACTTTGAATTGCACAACCTTCAAGAATAGATGCCTTAGTCTAGCATGAATGTAACTTAACAATATACTTTAAGAACATTTTGTTAAATGTCTTTGATTTCTGAGAATGAACACAAAGAGAGCACAAACTATCTAATATGTTGTGATTGAAATATTTCAGGTAAAAATCCTAATCCAATACAAATGAAAATATGACCAACAACTGCACAAAATGTATTTTCCAATTCACAATTATTTGTAATGTATTAAATAGAAGTAAATTTTTTACAAGTTGGAGAAAAATTTGCAAATCCATAATGATTATGAAACTAATGTATGATTATACATTATAAAAACAATATATTTTTTCCACTAAACTCTACTCTGTGTGCAACAGTAATGGTCCCAGCACTAAAACAAAGTTGCCTATGAGAAGTCCAGCAATATAGTGTTTTTGACTAATTTGGAGGGGAGAAGGTGATTTTTGATGAGAGTCTCGTATCAAAGTGGCAGCTGCATGAACTCCATCTCTCCCTCCCCTTGTCTCTCCCTCTCTTCTCTCACCAGCTGCACTGCACCCAGACAGTCCACATGCACTCAGAGACAAACACTCTTCAGATGCAGCCTGAACTCTGCTGCTCCCTAACTCTCTACCTCTACACCAGCTGCACTCAAACCCTTAACAAGGTGAACACTCAGGGGTCAACACAGAACAGTAAGTAGTGGCGCACAGACAGACAGTAAGCCAGTCATCACATTTCAGTTTGAATATCAGCAACGGGTGATTCTTCAAACTATGTTCCTGAAACACAGAATGGCACTCTTTATTTTTGAACACGGTGAAAATGGTTGCTGTGGTATTGCCGTAGCATTTTCAAGCCGCCAGGGATGGAAGTGATGTCACGCTCGTTGCCCTATCAGAAGAAACTAACCCTTTTTCACGGGGTCATTTAAAATTTGAGCACTTCCGCTGAAACACCTACTCAATCTGTGCTACAGGTCGTGCCACGTCCACCACTGTCACCAGCTGAAGGCGTCATCACCCTGTGGGGGAGCCGCCTGTCGTTTTCTGGCAGGACAGATGTCCCAGAGTTGAATCATTTGACCTCAATGGGGCCCGCGCTAATTCTTTCATTCACACTGCATGTTTGCTGTATTGACAGCTTTAAGAAATATTCAAAGCAGCCAGTAGTCTTTTGTGAAGTTTCTAAGAGGGAACAACTAGTACAACCAATTTGCATTATAACCTGCTACTTTTTTTGTCCAAAAGCAAAATGCAGGCTGTTGGTATGTTAATTCTTATGTTTGACTATTCCAAAACAAAAAATTATTACACTTAGGGCGGACATTTACATTATTGTATTACTAGACAAAAAAGAGAATGGAAACTAACTATAAAGTCCTTAATTTAACAGATAAATGGATGAAATAATTACTAAACAAAATTAAAGCACTCATTTACATTTTGAACCAAATATATCTGGATTCCAGATATCCAGCCCAGATGGTATTGGCTGTCTAGAGCTTAAAAACATTTTTTTTTGAATCCTTAGCACTATTTTTCCCTCCTGGAAATATATTTATGAGATATCCAACAGGGGCACATTCCCCTTCCTGCTGATTCAATCACAGAAACGTCTAAAAATCAATGCCTGATGTTAGTACAAAACCTTTAAAAACCCTTCTCTTCTGACAGGGAGGAGTAGGAGTAGGATTAGTGTACTGGCACAGGGGCTTATAGTGGGCTGAGATTAGTCTAACAAAACAGGAGATCTCTTACTGGAATAATGTCACCACCCAGAGAGTGGCCCTGACTCACTCCAGTTAGCTAAGAAACAACATCAAGGCACAAAGAAAATAGCCCATGGAGTAGGCAGCCTTTCACCTCAATACAAAGTTGGCTAAGTAATCAATGCTATAGTTTTGTGCCTTTTTGCTGTAATCTCTCCAGTCAGCTGACAGGGGAAAATGTAGCTATGGTCCATTGGCCCCCCTTGAAGAATATTTGGTCATACAGGTCCTCTGTAATCAAATGGTGAGACAACCACTCTGTATAGCTGCCTAGTATTAGCCTACCAAAGTTACAATTTGACTTCCTGAACTATAGAGCTAATTAAGGCCATCAAATGTGCTGTAATTTATTTTGGGGGGGGGGTTCAAAACATTATAATTAACGTGTTAATAAATCCTGAAATTCTAATTGTTCTGGAGTGGAAAAAAGTATCCCAACTGTGTAGTTTTTGTCAATACATCTTTCAAATACCGCTGTTCCACCAGAGGAACTTCCCTGAGAGCACAGGAACTCTTGAGGAACCAGAACCCTTACCCCTGCTTCCACTATAGGAACGAATCCCTCCTTTTACCCCGAGGACTGAGTTTATGGCTCCCAAAACAGTTACTGCAACTGAGCTAAGAAGTGATGTCACATTCATTGCCCTATTAGAAGAAACTAACCCCGTTTCATAGGGGTCATTTAAAATTTGAGCACTTCCACAGAAACACCTACTCAATCTGTGCTACAGGTTTTAGAACCATTGCAACTGTTACTCTGTACATTTCAAGAAGTTATGAATCGATTTGCAAAAACCTTGTGGAAAGGTTCGTTATGGGGCAAGGAAAAACTGATTGACTTTTCCCACACCGATTGGCCAAAGGGGGTGTGGCTTCTGAAAGGACCGACATAAAAACGGCACATTTTGTGTGCCAAACAATTCATTATGGTCCCAATCAACAACATGGAGAGCTTATTTAATAAATGCTAAATAACATCTGGTAGAAAGCACCTTTTGCAACTGGACAGTACTTAGACGTATTTGACTGTGCTATGAGTTTCCTGTTTTTACAAATTACTTTTGTAAAGGTTTTTGAGGCTATAAACCATTGCCCTGTTGGACTGTGTTGAAGGCTAGCAAAAAGCTGCAGCAGAGTGGTAACTTTCTCGTCACTAAAGCTAGAGGTAAGGTTGTACTATGTGCTGTTATAAACGATGGGTATCAACATTTTAATACAGCCTGGACTGAAAAATACCAAAGCTACACTTTGTGGCAGCCCATAATGACGCAACTGTTAGTTTTCCATGTGTGCCACAAATACAGTTCTTTGAAAATGAGCATGCTCATTTTCAGAGAAGATGAGATTGATCTCAGGGCTACAAAAAGATGGAACTGATGAATAGAAACTGTTTCAATGAAATAAACTAGTGTCCACGTAAAGATCAGATTTGGACATATAATAAATAAAATAAATGAATAAATAAATGAGGGCCGCTGTGTTTCAAGTAAGGAGTGCCACTCCTCAGCAGAGCCCTTAGTCAGACCAGCAGCCAAATAAAAAATCCAAGTATTAACTTTATAATGACATTTGAAGCTGTAACTGGCAAGTTGTAATTTTGATATTTTTTGGTATTAAATATTTTTACTTGATAAGTAATTAAAACAATTAATCGATTATCAAAATTACAGTGAACAAATTTTCTCCTGATCAGCTGTGAAGTCATTTCAGCACTACAAACCAACATTGTTAATAGTAGATCAAAGTGGCTGATAGGTGTAAAACATGAACTGCCCCCAAAAGTAGTAGTCTATTTTAAAACTACTAGAGCTTCTTAATTAAAATAATACATAAATGCAAATCTTACCTCCACACAGTCAAATGTCTCAGTGACTTTTGAAGAGTATTTCACTTTGAAGAGGGTACTCAGGTTTCCAGCGCTGTAGTAAAGCTGTATTTGGAGACCTTTGTATCCAAAAGCCACCTCACTGTGGAGAAAAAGTGTGGGTGTCACTGAACATCCCGGTGAAGTCATTCATCTTTTGGCTGAGACAAGTGATGTGCAAAAAAGAAAACAATAAAATACTGTGTAGCCTCTTTAAGCAGAGTGTAGGCTAGGATGAATTCACACCAGCGGGCCAATAACAAATATTGAAACAGGATTGGAAGGTAACATTTTATTTCATGAATGATCTTAATGAGTAAAATTTTCCCAAGGTGTGAATTTTACTGTATAGTGTTGTCTCTGTCTGTTACTGTTTTCTTTGGCCATTGAATCACCTGTACATCACTCTAGCAGTTTATGTCAAAATAGATTTCATTATGCAACTGTGTGATTGAGCTTTACTAGCAATTAGGCTTGCTGAAATAATTAATGTCCCAATTACCGAGTTCCCTTTGAGCTGATTGTGGCAAGTACAAAAATAACTAAGCCTAGTTTCGACTAATTTAGAAATGCAATTTAGAGCATAATGACATGCTACTGTAAGCCTACACACAGATACAGGCGCCACTGGCATTAATGTAGTGTAGCTCAAGTCCAATAGCAATGTTTCTCTTTATGTGTCACATCAGGGTGGTAATGCCACTCTTTACAGCATTTTATGGGCCTCAATTATCACACAGCACAAACCATTATTTACTGTCAATATTTTCTACTGCATATTTAATACCCTGAGAACTTCACTATATGCTCTGTATCAGGACAGACTACAAAAACTGACCAGAGATTTGAACTAACAAGACAAAAACAATATTTTAATCAATAAATCATAATATAGTCTGACACATGCAAGAAAAAGACAGATAATCTGAAGTGTTGGCAAGCATGCCTTGAGAGTTATGGCAAGGTTTCCTTTAGACACTCAGTGGAATCAGCAGGCTACAGGGGAATGCATCAGCCAAAAGTTAGAGAGGCAGATTTGTGGTCATGAGGTCACTAAATCAAATCCCCTGGAGCCACTTGTCAGTGGCTCCCCTGAAGTAGGGGTGAAGTGAATGGGTAAAGTGAACAAATAACACTCTCTGTCAAGTCAGTTTAGTTTTATTTATATGGCACATTTAAAACAACAGATATTGACCGAAGTACTTAGCATAAAAATTAAAGTTAAAGGAATACTCCAACATTTTGGGCAAAGTAGCCTCTTTCCAACATACCCAGACTGAGACAAGATGTTCGATACCATTAGAGCTGAGTATCATCAGCGTAGCAGTGGAACGACAAACCATACTTTTTTTATATAATGGAGCCAAGGGGTAGCAAATATTGTGAGAATAAAATAAAGCCTAAAATTGATCCCAGTGGATCTCAGTACATTGAAGTGCACAAAAACCTGACTGAAACATTTCAAGGAAACATTTCAATTCTCATCTAAAAATTGCTGCAGCTAAGTTGACCAAAGCGGTTGTGGAGGGAGAAGCAGCTAATCTGTGACATGAGGCTGTAGTAACTGCATGGAAAATATTTACAGAAAGAGTATGTGCGCCATGGAAGGTGGGGTGGATACAATCTCTACTAAGAATAAATAAATAGATAAATAAATTAATTAAATTTGTTCCCAGAAAGGTTAAAATTGCCGATATAAAACAGACCGTGTGCAGGACAAACTGACCTCAGCCATATCTGAAGAGAGTAGTTGACTAAAATGTCCTAATTCTTGGTCCACTGTGGAAATCTGGCCTGAGATGAAGACAGACTTTCCACAATTCTTAATTTCATTAAAACGTGGATATAATCCAGTCTTGAAACTCCTTAAGTCCTTAAAAATTCTTAAAGCTCCTTAGTGGAGTCGTTGGTGCCAATATGAATGACAACGTTATGAACGTATGGATGCTTGCTAAGAAGATCTGGCACCTACTGCAAAATATCTGCAATTTTGGCAAAAGGGAAAACAGTGGGTCAGTGCAGAATTTGACATGACAATCCTTATGAAAGAGTCGCCAACGACCAGAGAGGAGGGGGCATGGCAGCGCGGTGCGGGACGAAGAGGTGGTCAAAGCTCTAGGCGCGTCATGACCGTCAGCTGTGGCTACGGGAGTGACGACTATCTTCAATATGTGGGCAGAGGGATTATCCGAGTGGCCGCGAGCAAAGGGGGTCACAGTGCAGGAAATGTCGTGACCGCCAGCTGGGTGTACGGTAGTGACAACCCCCTTAGATCGATGACAGAGGGATTAGCCAAGCAGACGGATATTGCCACTGGAGCAAGGGACACCGGAGCAGAGTTAGGCGAAAATTCAGCTGGTTTGGAAGATTGTGACACAAATTAACCTGGAGGTGAAAAATGCGTGCAGGGCTTCCGCTAATGTAAATGGTGTCACCAACTTTCTTTCTTTTTTTTTTTTTTTTATTAGTGTATAGTCCTAGTAAAAACAAACAAACAAACAAACAAACAAAAACACGTGCTTGGTGTAGAAGTGCTACCAGAAATTGGCTATACAGAGTGGCTTGCAGGGGAAATTTAAATATCTGTATGAATGTGAAACAAGGTGTGCATGCTCATTCATTCCATTTAAGCAGCTAATAATACCCTCCTCTGCACAGGGAATGAGCGTGTAATTTTGTTAACATGCACATGTTAACAAGTCAGGACACATAACGATGACAAATAAGACTCACTCATCTCCATAAAGCTGGTGGCTGTACTCGGGGTGAAATGTAGTGCTGTCATCATCCACATCCTCTGGAAAGCGGACTAAAACAAAAGTAAGCAGCAGTGAATATTTTAACTTAATTTTTGAGACAAAGCAAATAATATCATAAAATGCTAACATCTTAATGCCTTTATTACAGTATTCATTCACATGATTTACAGAACAAAGAAAGTTGAGCATACCTAGCTTCAAACATATCGCTTCATTGGTGTCACACTTGTACTCAGCTAGTTTCTTCTCCATCGTATTCATTCCTGGAGAGAGACAAACATAAACCTCACAGTGTATGTAAACCAAACAACGACATGGCTCTTTTCCAATGTTTTGTCATCTTGTGTCATGCTGCACTGTCAAGCTGTGTTCATAGTTTTGGGAAGTGTTTCAATTACCAGTTGAAAGACTTACAATATTGTTCCTGGAACAAAATTTGGTTCCACATCAAGAGCAGGGACCTTCGTGATTATCAGGAACTTATGGAACAAGTTAGCAGAGCTTGACAGCACTAACTGGCCTAACAAATGTCACCATAGGACAATCACATTTATCACCTTTGCTCTTAACTTAACCATCCATCTGTCTATTTTCCATATCGGCTTATTCATAATCATAGGGATCCAGTCTAAGCATGCAATGAGTGAAAGGCAGGGAAACAACCTGGGCATATCGCCAGTCCATCTCAGGGTGAACACACAAACAAGCGCATTCACACACACATTCATAAAACAATTTAGAGTAATCAATCCACGTGACCTGCACATCTATAGACTCTGGGAAGAAAGCAGAGTACTCAGAGGAAAAGCACAAACATGGGTTTCCAATGGGTCATCCATTGGTGCGCAAAAGAAACAGTGAACTCTTTGAACTACCCTGTCCTGGCTGGTTCTCACCACATAAAATTCAGTGGGTGTACTCAGGGGCCAAGCATTAAGAGCAAATTCTGTCTTTGTTTGACATTGTTTGTTTGCTCAGACCTATTTTATATCTTGTCATTTTCTTCATTTTATTTTGTCTAAATACAATCCATTGTTATGTACTCCTGAATTCTGGTTTTATTCTAGCAAACTAGCTAGCTAAGGCTACAGCTACACAAATGGGAAAAAGTTGGATAGATAGAGGCTGGATTTTTACCCTAATGTGAATGGTTCTTGTGCCACGACCATCATGCTCATCTGCATGTAAAATCCTTTTTTTTTTTTTTTTGCCCTGTACAACCACAGGGTGTCTATCACTTCTGACAGACAATGAATAGAGGCAAACCGTTCACCTCATAAAATCACACATGGTGCGTTAGCATGATCGGATGTCACTGCATTACATTTGTATTTTCTTGCATTTTCACCAGCTGTTCAGACAAGCGCTGTTCTCTGAGTCCCACAGATCAATGTTGCCTAAAGCTTGCACAGAATAAAATTCAGAAAGAAAATGAGAGTATACAGGTTAACTAACAGTTCTCACTTCTGATTACTTCACTCTTCACTGAAAATACCAACTGACAGACTACACTGCTGCTTCTGTGGCTGTGAGAGTGTCTAACATTCATACCAACATCAGTTTCTTGGAAAGACTTACTTGTTTTTAGGCAAATTAACCAGTATTAATGTTTAAGCTCAGAAGAGTGTCCTTTAAATTAGTAAGCAATTCTAATTAGTCGGTGCTCCATTTCAGACATGCTGAGTATGTTAATAGACAACTGTAAAGTTGTTTATCTTGTATGACACAGCACTGTGGCCTTGTAATATTTGCACGCTTGTTCCCGTTTTCACTTCACACATACCGAGAGCGGCTGTTGCGCAGCAGTCCAAATGATGGACTCCAGCTTGCAGCTTTCTCCTTTTGAGACACTCATGGATTTTAACATAAGGATCCAAACACTGATTGTTCAATTTTTCACATTGCATAAATACTCCACGAGGAAGCTATCCTTGAAGATCCCAACATAACGTTATATACGCCGTTTTTACCGCACGGTATGTATCAATACTATCATTCCCAGGTGTTCACAATCTTGCTAATGACAACAACATCGATTTAAGACCCGTTAGGACGACATAACTTAAGTCTACACTAGCTGTTATATCAAGCAATGTCATCCAGAAAAAACAGGATCCAGAAGCTCGGGTTTATTTGCACATAGGTCTGTCAAACCCAAACACGGTGTTGTTATCATCACCATCTCTCTTCACAAAGCAAAATACAAAGACAAGGTGCCTCTACCAGCACGGTGCCATCCCCATGCAGTCTGAGATTCGCTAGCTACCCGTCCAGCAAAACATTCAAGGCTCGCATTCACCTCGACACTCAAGTGTAAACTGAAAAAAAATCGGTCGTGACAGATCGCATCTTCTGTGAAAGACAGCTAGCACGCCACTGATGTTAGCAGCAAGGGCCTCCACAGCTCCACAAGTAACGTTACTGTTGGGTTAGCCTCAGTAGCTAGTTAGCCTAGCTTAGCTTGCTGTTGTTGACAGAGTACGACTACATCGAGTGCTTTTCTTTGACACCATGCTTACCAGTGCAATCGACAACTACGGTGGGATTAAAGCAAAAACAATGTTAAACTGTCGCTGAATCAAATTATAGCGACGGCATTAAATATAGGTGTTTAGCCACTTACCCGCCATTTCTGCACAGTGTATCAATGCTGTTGAGCTGTGCGTCGTCCTAAAAGACCCGCGGAATCACGACGACTTCCGGGTCTGTGTGTTTCCGCCGTTGATGATGCGGAGGAAGAAAGGAACTCGTGTTTTTTTTTGTTTTTTTTTTACACTTCCTACCTCAGTGCATCTCAAGCAGCTTATAGGACTATTTACATAACATATTTACATTTTACATTTAAAAGGTATTAATAATGTGAATAGAAATAGCAGTTTTATGGACAATAATACACAGGGCAACAATTTACACATTTACACGTTTTTAATATGAAATGAAGAATTACATTTTCACATAAAACAAACCAAACACTTTGGGCTCTATGTAATCTCATAATCTTCAACTGAGTTTTCAAACATGGCTCTGACAAAGGAAAAGGAACCCGAATAAGGATTCAAGGAGAAAACTAATGCAATGAAACTAAGAGATTATCAATTCTCTTTCATCTTAAAACAGGTACTCACCACCAAACAAAAATATCAGATTATTGACATGATAAATGTATGGGAAAATATGTTGATGAATAAAAGCTGCATGTTAAATATGTCCCCATGTAGACAAGCCAGTGGAAATGAAGTTTAACCTCAAAAAATGTCAGTCACAAAGTGGGTTATAATGTAGTGATATCTCAATAAAATAAATGGGAATTGGCTCTCCAGGGGAAAGTGCAATATCTGAACAACCCTCTGAGCTGGGGTAATGCTGTGCTATCATCCCAGCCTCAGCAATTCTGTCCTCCAGGTGCACCAATGAATGACCTACCCAGTCATGTTTAAGCCACTGTAATTTTACCCCTACTACACTGTCAGCACTAGATTATCCCTTTCCTGAACAATACCATACCTTTTAGAATCCTTAGGCAACAAATTGTGTCTGCATGAAGGCAATACATGCTGCTTGATCTCTGAACTTGAATCTACTGTAGTTTTTATTTTTTGTTTTTCCTGTAAGTGCAGGGAATGAGAGGATGCCATAGCAGAGGAGAAAGTGTTGGAGAGCTGAAGAGTTAGTCATCTGGAAGAAATCCTCTCTGCCTCTGAATTGGCTTGATCAGTGGCATGGGTGTGTAACATGCAGCTAGGCAGGACTCGTGGGACTTAAGTGGGAAGATAAGAAGTGGTGATATGAATGACACCTGTTACATCCAAAATTCACGAGTGAACCCATTAATTACAACAGTCAACTCACTCTTGAGATAATGAAATGAGGTAAGGGGACTGAATGCTGCAGAGTTGATTGGATTACCTGTTTTGGGGTGTTTATTTCCGAGTTGGTTTGTGAGCCGACCTTACATTATAGCAGTCAGTGAAATTAGTCACAAGCCCTCTTTCCAGTTTTAATGTGTCACTGGCCATAGCTATATTTTACAGCAGACCTCCTACAGTAGAGCTTGAACTGGACCTAAAAATTTGAGCCGAGTCCCAACCTTAAACCCCAAATTTTCTGCGTATATTAGTCTGGATAACGCCTATAAATTGCAACACCAAATTTAATTCGATTAGTCAAGAGCATTTATGCAGTCTACACTGAGTCACAGGCTGGGATGTAGTGAAGCGCAAAAGCACCTAAAGCCTGCTATAAATTATTAGAAGCTATACATATAGTAAATAGAATGGTCTTTATGGAACAAATAAATAAATAACAATAAATTACTACTTGTCTGGAGAATCGGTTTTCGCATGGTGTTTGTTTGCCTAACGATGTACCACCTTTTTACTTACCACTGCACGACCGGTCTTAGATAATAAAGAAAATAATGAGGCTCTGAGCCCTTGTTAACGCATTCTTTGTGCGCTGTAGGAAGTCCACAGCAGTTAACCATGTCCTCACTTGACCCAAGCAAGCAGGAAATGTAACTTATGCTGACTACCTTCCCTTTTCAACCGTGCATCTCCTCAAGCGACGCGGGAGTAAATACACATACGCCGCAGCCTTTTTTTAAGTGTCTCACATGTCATGCCTGCTGTCATCTTCGCACTACTACTTTATGTCAAGCGCCTGCGCTAGCCCACTGTAGCTGACGTCACACCCAGCATGGCGGTCAAGGTGACTCCGTCAATATTTCTTATCAGATATTAATTTTAAAGGTAGTAACGCGGGTTACCGCTGTCGGATATGGGAGACAGCTTGTCTGTGCGTACGTGTGCGTTTTTAACGTCTCTCCAAAATGCAGCGGAGTCCCCCTTTTTTGAGCATCTGTTCACTGGCGCATCTCTCCCGGCCTTGGAGAGATAACTGTAATTTGTTTACTCTGTTGCATTTGTATCAGTGGCGATTTATGGGCCGTCTGAGAGATAATAGCAGGATTATTTTAGCATTCCGCTTTGATGTCAGGGTGTTGTAGTCGTTGTTACAGTCGTCTGTGATCGATCCTGCTGACTGGACTGCGTAAAAAAATCAAAGCCGAGTCGAGATAGCCTGAACTTTAGGTTTATTGACTGACAATGATTAGCCTATTTGTATGGCAGCGTAGCCTACTGAAGCCTAAACTTATGTGCAGCATCATGACACTGACTGTCTGAACATGATAGCATTTTCCAACTTGTGTTTTATAGGTGCAAACAACAAAAAGAGCCGACCCCCATGACTTGAAGACTATTTTTCTGAAGGTAAGACTGTTACTCACCTATGCCATAGCTTATTTAGCCATTGTAGAGTGTGCTTCTGCAGGGAAACACACATACACGCATAAACAGTGTGCAACTGTCTTATTAATGTGTTAAAGTCAGTGTAACTTGTGTCTGGTGTCCAGTGGGATACATAGTTCAGTAAAGGTCACACAACTGCTTAGACTAAATTTGGACATGCTTCAACAAAGAGTCTCTCCTTGCCTTGACTTTATGTGTGTGTTTTGATCTTCAGATCTTCACAGTATATATAATTTCATTTCTTAACACGCATTGTCAGCTACCGCAAATCCCTGCCAGTGCTGTGGTCACTGGGTTCATCCCACATAGGTCTTGTTTGGAGCATAAACATGCTCTTGAAAATGGAGAGTCTTTCTTTGAACTAGAAGTTGCCTTATAGTCCCTCCACATCTCATCACTCCGCTGTAAGAGGGTTGCATAATTTGTAATGCATGTTCAGGTGGAGGAGTTAATTAATGAATGCTCATTCTGACCGCCTGCATAATTTGATCAAGAACTACTTGAGGCCTACTGCGAGGCTGAATGGATACACAATTATGTGCTGGAGAAATGTGTTAATAAATTGGCTGGAATTAATACTTTCACTTAAAACATTAATTCAGGAGAGTGCGTTGAACTGCAGTCTTAAAAATGTGGCGTGAAGATTTCCTCCCTCTCTCTTTCTCCGTCTATCTCCTGCTCTCTCTATCTGAGTTTGGCCCGATTCCACGAGCCTGGCCTTTCTCTTGCCAGTTCATGTGGTGCTTGTGTTTCCTGAGCTATCTCTGTTCCAACTTGAAACCCAACCCAGGTTCTAAAAATGACCTTTCGTGTTAAAGTGTGGGCCAGAGCTCGGCCCATGGCATCACAGTGCATCGGCTGTGCATGTGGTGCTTCAGTCAAATGGAGTGCGACACGTTCAGTAGATGCACTTTCAAGTCGATTAATGTTTGGATGCTGTTATCACTGTCTGTGACACACACTTTTTAAAATTCCAAGTGGCTTTATTCCCCTACAGCAGAGGTTTTCAAACTTTTTTTTTATGTCCTTGATGCCCAAGTTGACTTTTATGAAGCCATGGACCCCCATTTGAAATGATTTTGACCTACAGAACCTGATACAAAAAGATATATTGGTTTGTGTTGAGTATTGTTTAAATGTCTTGAACAGTGAGAAATAGATTAAAAGTAGTGAGATTGAAATGTAATGTTACAATAATCTCTCATGCAATTTTTTTGCACTGTAGCAATTTCTGGTGAATTATAGTGAAATTAAACTATTCCTTACATTGGTTGGGACCCCCTGGAAGCCCTTCAAAGACCCCTGGGGGTCCCCGGACCAAACAATGAAAATCACTGCCCTACAACACCAACATAGTTAATACATGTATTACATTGCAGGAGGTGTTTATTACAGTGTACTACATAGCGCACACTCTTTGCATTGTATGTTATGATCTATTTCTGATGTATTCTTTGTTTTTTAAATGTAAATGTATATCCATTTTGTGTGTTGAGGAGATGTATACCGCTATACTCAATTCAAGTAGCTGAGCTTTCCGTAGTGAAAGAAACCCAGTGACTTGAAAGAGTCTGATGCTTTTGAATCCTTTTCGCCATTGATGGGAAGCCTCAAAGCATTGAATTAATAGAGAATCCAAGGTAAAAAATCAATTGACTGGCATAGAAAACTGTACAGCAGGCTGTCAGAACAAATACCTTATTGTCACAAAGAAAAGGGATACAAATCGAGGGACTAGTAGCAGATCGAGGGACTCGTTGATTGCTCTCTGCATCACCTATTGTTTTTTTTCCTGTTTCAAACTCTTATTGTATTCAGTATTCAATATACTCTGCATCATTTTCTTTCCTATTCACAAACTGTAATTCTATCTCACTGATCCTCGATTTAAATACACATTATGTGATGTTAGACGCTTAACCTGTACACTGGTCACAACTGTGTGTTTGTCTCCTCTGCAGTATGCCAGTGTGGTGGAGGATGGGGAGCATTACATGACCCCCAGGGATTTTGTACAGAATTACCTGGGTCTGCACACACAGCCTCAACATAATCCCAAAACTGTGGAGCTCATTGCCGGAGTGGCTGACACCACTAAAGATGGGTGAGCGTCTAAAGAGACATTGTGATAGGTGCTGAGGAAATCCTCTTTTGTTCTGAAACATATTAATAGAGAAAGGGATAATTCCTGTTGTGTTCATGTTTACCCCACAGATGGTTTTTATAGGAATAGTTTTGCTTCTAAGACATAGATTCTCTGTCAGTTTGATTCAGCTGCAATACCCACTTTGGTTTAGAAATGTCTCTTATTATCTCTTCGTACTGAAAGTGCCCCATTTTTGTTTGTTTTCTGGTAAACAACATGATTTTTTGGGTGGTGTTTTTCTAGCAGTGGGTTAGTTGGGCCACCCCAGCTGTGTGAATGTAGGGGAAAATCTGTTTTTTCATGTTTCATTGTCCTGACGGTAATATAAGAACCAGGTGAAACTGAAATATGTGTCTGGGCTCGTTTACCCATGTGCATCACCAAAATGTTGTCACCGCCAAGGCTTAATTAATGGGATTTATGAGGCAACTGCAACAAGTTTCAAAATCTTCAAATCAAACTTAATCCACTAAGTTGCACGCCAGTACTTTGTTTTATGTTAACTGTGGATTGTTTTGTATTTGTATGAGGCCCAGTCTATGTAACTACTTTACGTTAATATGTATTCTGTCAACATGTTCCCAAAGTAAAGCCACCAAGACACATTTCTGCACATTTATTGCACCAATAAAGCTATTTTACTTTTCCCCATAATTTGAAATTTCTCACAGTTTATGACTACTATCCATTTACTACTGGCTGGATTTAGCTTTTATAGGTATTATCAATGGACCAAACCATTCAATCCAGCCTCACCTGGTTCTTAGGATACTCTCAGGTCAATAAACCATCTTTATATTACATGAACAAAGCAGCAATTATCCTTTAAGGCTACTATGACTCCCAAATCCCATAATCCCTCTATAAAATGCTTTTATTCCTGGTAAACGTCCTTTTGAGTATCATTTATGAATGATTTGTTCATTAAAATACACTGGGTGCAGTACCCCACCAAAAAGAAAAAAAAGTCTAGTAAGTGGAAGGGAGACTGTTAATGATTCATCCCAATGATGTTTACACAGACTCATTTGCCATCTTTATCAGTCAGTGTTATATCTATGGTTCATTGATTGAAAATCCCCAGATAAGATAAGACATTTTGTTTTTTTACATTATGGTCCTTAATAATATTGGAGAATGCACTGACAATAGCTGAAATTCACGACCACAGGTGCACATATTTTCACATTTAATTAGATTGTAGAGCAGCATTGCATGAAGTAAATTATTGGTTAGCCTGTCAGTGCGCCTGCCAGTCAAAAATCTGTCAGAACATTTAAAGTTTGAAAGACAGATGAAAAAAAGGCAGATGCAGTGTTACATTGTTGCATTTGTTTGCTGTCCTGAACATTCAGTATCTGATGGGGTTTCACTGGTCAGTCCAGCTGTCAACAAGTGATCAATTAATTCAGATTGTGATGTAGCTGTGGCTTTTGTGATTTTGGCAAAGATATGTCCTGTTTTCAGATAGCACTCTTTCTTTCTTGTCCAAACAGACTGATCTCTTTCCAGGAGTTTCTGGCCCTTGAATCAGTTCTATGTGCCCCGGATGCCCTGTTCATAGTTGCCTTTCAGTTGTTTGACAAGACTGGCACAGGGGACATCTCATTTGGTATGTACATGGCAATGGATGTCAGCACGCTGGTGTGGGACTGTACTTCCTGCTACATCTTATCTACAGGAGACTAACCATCCTATTATATATCAAAACATTAGAATGACTACATGGGTGCAATGGGTGCTATTGGATTCCTGTAGATAATGAATGGTATCAAGGGGCTTTTTGTAGTTGTGATTGATGAGTAATGGACAACTTTGTTGGTGGTGGAGGCTAAAAAAAAAACTACCGTATAAGATGCTGTGTGTGTGTCTGAGTGAGCACAAAATAGAAAAACGTGGGTCTTGGCTGCTTTTCGTACCATAGCATGTGTAGTCAATGAATGTTGCAGTAGCCATGTTTCTCTTTGCTGGGCTTCTGGAGCCTATAGAGTATTACAGATGCCAGCTGCTTGTGTTCTTAAGGTCTCATCTCAGAGCAGAATAGTGGACGAGCTGTGGGGAACATCATATTATAACCAGTTCCATGTGACAAGACGAGAAATGAATCCAGCATGTCACAAACCAAGGGATGCAGAGTCTTACAAAGGAGCTGCGGCAAAGCTCTTTGTGTGGAATGGGCCTCCATAAAGGCAACTGAAATTGAGATTGAGAGCAGTGCTTATACAGAGAATTTCCTGGATCGACTCACAAGGCTCACAATGTAAAGGGAGTGGGACTGTCAAACAGCCTATTCAGCCCCTCAGTCCATATTGACTCTTTCCTCCACTTTAACGGGGTTTCCTACAAATGGAATAAGGACGTGAGACAGACTTCAGAGATCATTGCATCTTGCATGTTTTTCCCCTCTGTCTCCTTTGTTATGACTCATTAACCTCTCACTTTTCCAGAGAATGTACGTGACATCTTCAGCCAGACCACAGTCCATCACCACATCCCCTTCAACTGGGACTGTGAGTTTATCAGGCTACACTTCGGCCATGAAAGAAAGAAGCACCTCAGCTACCCAGAGTTCACTCAGTTTCTGCAGGTATATGCATGCATACAGCACACATGCAAACCACTTAGATTTATATTACTGGCTATTAGTGCTGAAACGATTAGTTGATCAATCGATCAGTCAGTCGACAGAAAATTAATCGACTGTGATGTTCTGTTGATTCTACTGATCATTTTCTGTTTGCTTTTCTCCGTTTAATATTATTATAACATTTTTGGCTGCTAATCAAACTAAAGAAACAATTTGAAGGCATCACTTTGAGCTCTACTAACATGAGCATTTGTCATTATTTTTGACACTTTATACACCAAATTATTAATTGATTACTCAAAAAAAGCTTTCAGCTCAACTGGTCATCAATCACTTTTACCTCAATTTTCTTTCATTATTTTTTGTATAAATCCATTTCTGGATTAATACAAAAAAACTGCTCGAGAAAATTGTTTTGACTTCATAAGCCAACAAACAAGAGTCCAATGTTTCAGTTTCAGTTATACAACTTGCATTCAAAGTAAAACTGGGACTAAAACAAGAACAGATGTGAAACCAAAACCAAAATCAAGATAGAATGTAATAAACACAGTAAAATCCAAATGTCACATGTTTTTCCTGTCACAGCAGTGCCATATTTGGAAATGTAAATGGTATTAACCCATCAGCACATAAGAAAGGCTAAAGATAATCACTAAGAGCATAAGCGTAATATCTAAATCGCAGGAGCTGCAATTTTTTGGTAAGGTAAAATGTGAGACAAAATACTAAAGAAGTATTGTGGTGCTACAGAGATGACCTTGCCTAGAAACTGTATTCTTTGTATGTAAAAAAAAAAAAATTGGTACAGACTCCAACACAAATTAAATCATCATCATTTTAATAGTTTTTTCAGTGAAAATGAAAATTATGATGCAAAAATGATCTAAATCGCGAAACATATCACAATTGCAATACCTGCCAAAATAATGACAATATGATTTTTTGCCATATTATTCAGCCCCAATCAAAACCTCCTCAGATTGATTTTAACAGCAGTAAATTCAAAGTCATTTGGAGTGATCATCTTAACCCTGGCGCTCCTCCATAAGGGACAAATGGTTAATTTATGTTTTGATAAGCATGGAAATGATGTGAATTACATGCTATCATCGTCTCAGTCACCAAATAATCAAATTGTGGTGTGGAGTTGCATCCTCAGTGTCTCATGTGCTCAGTGAAGTTTGAAAGAGGGGGTTCAAACTGTTCTGGTGGTTTGTGGTTGTGCAACACACTTATTAGGACACTTCATGTTGGTGTTTCCTTTATTGGCAGTTGCCTGTGTGTTACTGAAGTGGATCTGTGTTGTAAAAGCAGCAGTATGATCACGGAGACCTCTAGTTTGAAGTCGAAGGCTGTCGGAGTGCAGAGACGCTGGGTGGTCTGAGCGTTAGACAGACTGCGCTGTAGCTCCACTACAGTGTGGGATCCCTCAGAGCACTTTGTGGTTTATCATACTTGACTGGGGCTTCCCACCACTACACCAAAGAGCCTTGTGTGTGCAGGTTTTCATTTAGATCCATCAATATTATTTTGTTGTTGCTCTGTCATGTCCCAGCTGATTTTAGTTTTCCTTTAATACAATTGTTTTGAGTGAAATGCCTTCGGAAAGACGTAAAAGCCCATTTGATTTTGTGTTTGTTTATTCAAACAGTCTTTGCTCTGCCACCTTGTGGTTATTGCATTATTTGTCCAGGCTGTGTTGAAACCTGAGTGAGTGCAGACAAAGAAAAAAAAAGTACAGTATTTAGTATTATTTTGTGAATTAACAATGAAGTACTTTTATTTTAATGCATCATTTTCAACAATATAATAGGCAAACAGTTTGAGAATTCATCTGTAGCAACAAATGATCAGTGTCTGAGTATTAAGATGAAGGAACAATATTGCAGTGAACCTGTTCTGTGATCCTCTGGTTATATGCAATGAGCTTTGACAGCAGACTTGACCCATGGTCAGTCTCCCCCTGCATCCCCTTCTGATTGCATGCTTGTCATATTGAATCATCTTCCTCCGGACACACCTGCCGCCCGTCCCACCAGCCATTCTGCTGTGCTCCAGGATCAAACTTCCCTGGACATGGTTTCCATTAGTCTCCAGAGAGACGGTGGTGATTACAAAAGCCAGTGTCTAAAACTGTCACATTTGATGACTTCCACATCTGCAAAGCAATGTCCAACACTGATATCATTGTATTTGCTTCCTCCAAAGTTCCATTTCCATGCTCTTCAACACATGAACACACTCGTGCTTCTTTTGTCGGCTAACAGATCGACCTCTTCTCTCTTGGTGTAGGAGTTGCAGTTGGAGCACGCCCGCCAGGCTTTTGCACAAAAAGACAAGAACAAGAGTGGCACCATCGCTGCCTTGGACTTCAGCGACATCATGGCCACCATCAGACACCACATGCTGACCCCATTTGTGGAGGAGAACTTAGTCTCAGTGAGTTTTAGAAAGGGCTAGATCACGCATATGTGCCAAACCGAGCAGAACCTCAAGAAATCTGCACACTTTTATGAATGCTCCCAAAATAAGCTTTATTCATCAACATTAGCTAATATTACAATAAAATATTAATACTTCTTCAAACATGCCAGTCCCTTCAGTGGGTCTGTCATTGCTGCATGGCTGAGCTGTGCTCAAACCTACAGAATTTTACTCTAGTGGAGATCCCCAAGGTTTCCAAAGACACCAAACATGTCCTGCTGAAGGTATTTTCTATTTGATGTAATGTTGCAGCCAGAAAACAATGGTATCTTGGGTTTAAATATTTCACTCAATTTAAGTGTGATACAGCTTCATTGAAGGTGCAATCAGCAGATACAGAATATGTATGTGACATTGTCATACAATATGGGAAAAATGTTTTTTTCTAACTTTGAAGTTACTTAAGGGGGAATTTAAGGGAAAAGTTTTAGAGTCTGATATGCTGTTACTTTGATTTTGGGAGAATTTATACAAGTGTCCAGACTTGGGTTCTGCTTGGTCTGATCTTGAGTGATTTATATTTTGGAATGTTACAGTCAATCAGGAGATCATAGCAGATTTGGGAGAAAAAAAATAAGATTCTCTTATGCAGAAGAAATGACAGACTTTGGATCTTTCCCCAGGCCGCTGGAGGCAGCACCTCCCACATGGTGAGCTTCTCCTACTTCAATGCCTTCAACGCCCTCCTCAACAATATGGAGCTGGTCCGCAAGGTTTACAGCACCCTCGCCGGCACACACAGAGACACACTTGTTACCAAAGGTACTCCAAGTCAGCAAGCCACCCTGAGCATCTCCTGATATCATATATTAGACTGTGTACATTTCATATGTTATATGAAATGTGGCTGTTCGATCATGTTTCAACTTTCTTGACAGAATGGTGTCAGGGAACACACAGGGAACATTATACCGTAGCACTAAATTACTAAGGTAAATGAAAATCTTAACATGGTAATCAGTTCACCCCCTACATGTAGATCTGTGTAATTGATAGTCTTCCTGTCAATCACATCTCCTCCTAACTGTGTTTCCCATTGAGATGCTTACTGTAGACTGCTCCTGTACTATCTCTCCATGTTTTCCTCCTGTAGAAAAGGCTTTGGTCAAGTGGTATTTGCAAATCATTCTGAGCCCGTGTATTACTGTACATACCAGATGGGTGGAGTTTACCGCATGAAGACACTTGAAGCATGACAGCAGTCAGGTGTCTGTCACAGAATAGTATACGATCGCAGTAGCCGAGCGGCTCCAGGAGCAGGCTTGTGACAGGAATGTCTGTGTGAGGAAAGTGAATCAGTAATGCCGCTCCTTTCCTCAATTACTACCATCAGGCTGTTTTTGAGCAAGGCACTTAGTGTGCGGCTGCTCAAGTGAAGCTTCTCAGTATTAGGAGTGAATGCTCCTGAAAAAGTGCATGTATGCTCACTTTTCTGGGTAATAAAGGTTCAAAATATATATAATTTCAAAGCATTTTCCTGTAATAATCAAGACTTTCGACATTGAATTGTCCTGTGTGGGAAACCCTCACCCATCTAGCATCTACAGTAACTAATTTAAAAAAAAAACAAAAACATGAAATTATTTGCAAATACTGTTGAACCCTAGTCTGCAATAGAATATAACTGATATGACTGCCCCCCTCAGCTATACAGTGCCTCCTCTATGATGGATAACTGAATTTGCCATGGCTCGACGTGAATGAGGTCCTGCTTGCATGATTCATTTCCTCTTCTCTTTATTTCCCTGCAGAGGAGTTCATTCACGCTGCCAATAAGTTTGGCCAGATCACTCCAATGGAAGTTGACATCTTGTACCAGCTCTCTGGTCTGCACTCTCACTCTGGGTAAGACTTAGTTTTTGTTTTTTTTTCACTTGCCTATGCACTCAACCTGGTAGATTTTGCTGCTGTTTTCCAAATCCTTTCAGTGCGTTTAAAACATTTATACAAAACACTGTTATTTCTGATTAGTCCATGAGTGGAATAAAAATGTTACAGCTCTGTTTATTGGATGTAAATACAAAGTTATTGCTCTTTCAGTTTAACAGCAGTGGCTCCACCGGTTGATTTACAAGAGAAACATAAAACATGGATACAGACTTTATGATGCGTCAGGCCAGTGGGGAATATTTGTGTCTCGCCCATTTAGTAACAAAACACTTTCATTTACTTGCTGGGCAGTGGGCATCTATCCAGCTTTGTTTGTCTGTTGTTTATGTAAGCTCAAATTAAAGTTGCAATAACTTAAATTTATAAGGCAGTAAAAGGTCTGTGGAAAATCTTACATCACCTGCTGCTGCTCGCGATAGATGCAGGGCTCGGCTTTTTCCCGGCGTAACGTAGCAACTCTGCCCTGCTGTTGTGTGTTAAGGCGGCTGAACCACGCGGACATCGAGAGGATAGCCCCGCTGGAGGAAGGAGCCATGCCGTACCACCTAGCCGAGGCCCAGAGACAGGTAGCCTGATTGACACCTCTAATACAGCTCACCTCCTCTCGCCTTTTATCTAAGCCTTTTCCTCTTTTCCCCCTGCTTCCTTCTCAGAAAGGAGCAAAAGGGAGAATGTTCAATGACTGAATTAGCAGAGTGCCCATGTTTCTCTTCTCTTGTGAAGTGCATTACTAAAACTCCCAGATAAAAGTACACCAATTATAGGTATAAAAGAGGAATGGATTGTTGCAATGCGCCTCTCCATGAAAGGCTCTCCCTATTTTATTCAGTGTAGCCGGACATACACATCAGATGCAATCACACATCTGAGAAGCTAATAGGAGGCTTTTATCAGTGTGGGTCTTCAGGAGTCTTAGGAGCCCTTGGCAAAGTCTGTTAAGAGTAGGAGAAGAGTAAAGGGTGGGAGGTGGATGTGGGAGAACGAAATGATTCCTGCCTCTACCGGATAACATGGCTCTCTATATCAGGCTGTGGTCAGACCTTTCAGGCCATTTGTGCTCCCGGGACTTCTGCTCGGAGGTCTGGAATTTGATTCCTTAGGGGGACCTTGTTGCAATTCTCAGGCCTGCCCTTAGTGGAAGTAGGCTAATTGTTTAAACCCTTTGATCAAGACCTCGATCTTGTTAGCATGCAACCCTCAGTGGAAGCATCTGGGAAGAGGGAAAAGTCTGATCTGCTCTCCTCCCTCCTGGTCTGGTCTGGGAGAAGTTACTCACTGCCCCAGCTGGGGCTCACATACTTGAACTGAATCTTACTCAGACTGTGTAATATTCATGTAGATACTTATCTGTACATGGAAAAGGCTCGTGGGGCTAATCTGTTCCCCTTGCACCAAAGTGAAAACAAAGGGGCTCCGCTTTCAACATCAAACACCAAACCAGAGATCATGTAGATAAGAGAGAAGTTTTACTTTGTTGTAAAAATAAAAGATGACCTTTAGCCTGTAGCGTCTTGCTGTTGGCATCCCATGAAAACTTGGCTGCAGGCTCTCACAATCATTTACTGTATCCAGAGCCGGACTGTCCGAGACACACAATACAGGCTGATGAATCAGACGTTATACCATGACATGTCTGCATTCCACCGCCTTCCTCCTTCACTGAGTGCTCCATAGCATTTTTCTTTCCACAATGTATCTGGTTTGCTATACTTTAATAGCCAGCCGATTCATGGTTAGTGTTGTGATCCCTCATCTTTCTCCAGGTTCATTTGACCACCGGTGTCTTTTCCCCCCTATACAGCACGCTCACGAAATGTCTCGGCCCATCTGGCTCCAGGCTGCGGAGTCTGCCTACAGGTTCACTCTGGGCTCAATCGCTGGAGGTGAGTGACATGTC